>JAYJMB010002956.1:0-58431 GCA_036873735.1 Pouteria campechiana
TGAGTCATCCATTTGATATATCATATACCCAAATCAATTTTTCATCTATTATTTTCATAATTTCATCATTTATTTTTCAATTAAATGTGATTAAATAAAAAAATTTCAGAAATTATCGGTAACTCAATTTTTTGGCTTTCCACATGTAATTTTTAATTTTTCTTCACCTATTAATTATTAATTAACATATGTACTCATCATCCTCACATTAACATAGATATTTCATCCATTTATATAATTTTTGGATAATACAATTTCTCAAAAATTCAATTTTATAGTATGCCACACTGTAAAAATTACCAAAACTTTACAATAGTGAAAATTTACATTTTTGAAATTTCCAAGGCCTTATATTCATTTACAGTTACCCACTATATTTTTACCTGCAACCAATTAGTACCATATTCGAGAGGCCATCAATCAATCCAAATAAAAAATATCATAATCAAATGGACTCATCTTTCTTACAACTTCGGTGTACACTAGTTTTTCCTACTACCCTAGTTACGAATGCTATAAGACTTGAAATATCCTACCCTCACTACAACTCATGGATCATAGGTTTCCCATTTACACCTACTAAGTAATCAGACAAGTCTCATAAATAATAGGTTGATTAGACCTCTTTGTCAAGAGAGGCAGTATCCATAACAAAGCCCTAACATGGGCGGGATCCCAATAACCAAATGGCCATCCCAATAGGTGTCCAAACCCAATTTTATAATTCATGCATGGTGAATGTGAAATTCTTACTCAAATGACTCAACATTGTATAATACTTCCATTCAATTTTCAAACCCAATATTACAAACCTTATGACATTCAATGTCTACCATATCATCATAATTATCTAATCATATTTTCAATTCTCAACAAGGTAACCAAACTCACTTGCATATTTAGTTAAGACATTACTTTCCATTACATATATTTTAATAAATGAATTCATATGCTAAGCCATTGATTATAATAACATGATTCTTCTTATGTCTTCATTATATTTCACTTGTCTTTCAAAGATATTCCCATAAAACATATCTTTAATTAGTAGAAATATCATGAAAATACATAAATTATCAAAATATACAAAATACCAAAATTTTGCAAAAGTTACTATTCACAACAAAGCCTTGCCGCAGTAGGGAAATAGCTTGCCATGGTAATAAAACAATATGCCAAATTTTTACTGTTCATAGGGGCATCTTGCTGCGACAAGGGACTACCTTGTCACAGCAAAGTCTCTACTACCTCCTTTTCTGCAATTTTTTGAGTTTCTTGCTGCGGTAAGGGACTTTGTTGCCACAGCAAAGTCCCTGTTGCCCACCTATTTCTCATGAAAACTTATCCTATTATCTCATTCCCAATGTCCCTTGTTTAACCACTTTAATTTCCTCTTATTTCACTTTATTTAACCTTTATTCTAATCTATTATTCCCACCTATCTATCAAAATGCTTCTATAAACAATATTATCCCATTTATCTTATGTAGTGAGTTCATAATCTTTAGCAAAGTTCATAATACTTCACATGTACTAAATTAATCTCAATTGTATTCATTTCTTTCATCCATACTTAATTCTTCTTCTTTCCAAAACTTCTCACTGCATGATCTGTTTGGTTTGGACATGTCTAAAGTACAATAGACTAACTTTATCCCAAAATTAACTCATAATACAATTGAATACTATTAATAATAAAGGATTCAAATTTCAATAGAAGTACTTAAGAAAATAAACCTGCTTACCTTATTAATACACCTTCTCTTTAGTTGTAATTCGTGTATTTCCATGTTTTCCTTCACAATTTAGAAATCCTACATTTAAACATGTGATTCATGAGCATTCAATTACATTCACTATCCATAGAGAATAGTCATTGTAGATTTCATTCTAGTTTTATAACACTACTTCAATTAGGATTTTGTTAATTACTTATCTATAACTTAATCAAAATATGATTATAGAATCATTAATAAAAGTTAAACATGATATACTACTCTCAGTGCTATTTCATCAAACACCTATAGTGAAGTTTTCAAATTTTCATATATTTGTTATCCACAAGTTGAGATTTCTATTCTAAATTACATATAAATGCAATTGAACTAAATTCCTACCGAAATCCACATTCAAAACATCCACTTCACTACTAAATTCTTGTTTTCCCCAATTTCTACTCTTCCAACAATAAAATCCTACTTTATGAACTAAAATTCAAATTATCTATCTAGTAGAATTTATTAATCACTAGCAGAATTAGCTTACCTCTTAATTTCTTTACTCAAAGTCCACAATCAAGCTTCTAATGCAAAACTCTCGTACTTTCTGCAACTGTTACCTCTCCAAATCACTGAATATGAAGTTTTCTTCTTGATGATTTGCTACAGATTCTTCAATTCTTAATCTTCTAAAAGTTTAACTTCAATTCCTTTAAGAAATGAGGTGCTTTGAGGCTTTGGGGAGCAAGAGGGAAGGTTGGAAATAGCTGGGGCTGAAAGATCGGGTTGGTGGAGCATTTTAAGCTCCACCCCTCATAGTACTCTGATGGTTCATACCAACAAAAGCATATACGGCCCACCTATCATGCATTCTAACCTTCTTTAGCACTAAAATTTCTTCCTATATTTCATGATACTCAATTCCTCCATCACACCCATCATGACTTTTTCATTTACATTACAAATTATACATATATGGTTCCTTTATACATTATAAAACAGTTCTTCTCCTTTCAAAAATTTTAGGGTCTCGCATTCTACCCCCTTACAAAAAGTTTTAACCTCTAAACTTATACAAATAAGTGGGGGTACTTAAATCTTATCGTATATTCCAGTTCCTAAGTTGATTCATCTTCTGAATGATGTCGCCACTGTACCTTTACTAGATGAATGACCTTATTCCACAACTATTTTTCCTTAGTATCCAATATTCAAATTAGCTACTACACGTATTGTAGGTTTTCTTTAATTTGAATTTCTTCTGGTGCCAAGATGTGAGATGAATCCAGTTCATACTTTCTCAGTGAAAACACATTGGAGACATCATGAATTCCACTCAGTAGTGGTGGCAATGCAATACGATATGCTACTTTGCCAATCTGATCTAAAATTTTGTAGGGACCAATGTACCTTAGACTTAGTTTGCCCTTGGTACCAAATTGCACTACACCCTTTATTAGAGATACTTTCAAAGAAACTTTATCTCCTACCTGAAATTCCAAATCACGCCTCCTTATGTCTGCATAACTCTTCTGGTGGGGCTGAGCAATATGGATCTTTTCCTTAATTTGTGCTACCTTTTCGACTGTATTGGCAATCATCTCTGGTCCTACCTAGGCAGTCTCACCTACCTCAATCCAATATAGTGGAGATCTACATTTACACCCGTGCGGTGCCTCAAAAGGAGCCATTTGGATACTGGAATGATAGTTATCATTATATGCAAATTTGATCAATGATAAATATTGGCTCAAAGTTTTGCCCCATTCTAGAGTGCAAGCTCTAAGTATGTCTTCTAGCTGCTGAGTCACTTATTTTGTCTACCCATCTATTTGGGGGTGATAAGTGCTACTAAAATTTAGGTGTGTCACCATAGCCTTGTGTAGTGCTCTCTAGAATTTTGAAGTGAAGACTAATCCTCTGTCTGAGATAATCACTTTGGGCACACCATGCAATCTTACAATTTCCCTATAATAAATTCAGGCATATTTCTTAGTAGTAAATGTGGTTTTGAATGATATAAAATGAGCTACTTTAGTCAATCTATCTACAATAACCCAAATACTATCAAACCCAGCAACTGTCTTTGGTAGATCAGTGATAAAGTCCATTGTTATGTTTGTCCACTTCCACTTGGCAAGTTCAATAGATTGTAATAATCCACATGGTCTTTGATGCTCTGTTTCACTCTTTGGCATGTTAGACATTTAACCACATATTTAGCGATATCATTTTTCATCCCATTCCACGAATATAAAGATTTCAAATCATTATACATTTTATTGCCACCAAGATGTACAGTGTAAGGGGAGTAGTGTGCTTCCTCTAATATCTTTTGTATCACTATTGATCCCTTAGGAAGTACTAACGATTCCTATACCTTATAAGATGGTCTGCATTAATAGAGATGTCTAGCAGCTCATTTTGCTATACTCACAACATCAATTTCTGAAATTTTTTTCTAATGACTCTTCTTGAGTTGCTCGGATCTCATCTATCAAAGTAGGTTAAATGTGCATCGATACAACTGGGTCACTACCCCTTTTATCTCAACTTGTAAATCCATACTTCTCAATTCTTCAAATAATTCCTTCTTTTGTGTTAACATGCATGCTAGAGTGCTTTCAAATTCCCTACTCAAAGCATTAGCTACAACATTTGCCTTGCCAGAATGATAGTGAATATTCAAATCATAATCTTCTAATAGTTCTAGCCATCTTCTTTGCCTCATCTTTAACTCTTTCTAAATAAAGATGTACTTCAAACTAATTTGTGTATACATCACATTTTCCACATAAAGGTAGTGTCTTAATATTTTTAAAGCAAACATTATTGCCACCAACTCCAAATCATGGGTTGGATAGTTATGCCCATGAGGTCATAACTAACAGGATGCATAAGCTTTCACATTGCCATTTTGCATCAGAACACAACCTAATCCTTTCTTTGATGCATTACTATATATCACAAATCTGCCTTGACCTGATGGAATTGCAAGAATTGGTGCCTCTACTAACTGTCTCTTTAATTCTTGAAAAGCAATTTCACACTTATCATTCCATTCAAATAAAACTCCTTTCTGAGTCAACTGAGTTAGTGGCAAAGCAATCATGGAGAATCCTTCAACAAATCTTCGATAATACCTAGTTAATCCCAGAAAACTTCTGACCTTAGTCACGGTGCTTGGTCTAGGCCAATTCACTACAACTTCTATTTTATGAGGATCTACAGAAATGTCATCTCCTGAAACCACATGACCTAGAAAAGCTACACTATTCATCTAGAAATCACACTTTTTCAATTTTAACTCTCCTTATCTCTTGAATAGATTACAATATCATCAATAAGAATAATTACAAACTGATCCAAATAGGGTCTGAATACCCTATTCATTAAATCCATGAAGACAGCTAGAGCATTCATTAATCCGAATGGCATTACTAGAAATTCATAATGCCCATATCGTGTTCTAAATGCAGTCTCTTGAACATCTGCAGGCTTAACTTTTAATTGATGATACCTTGATTGTAAATCAATTTTTGAGAATATTGTAGCTCCCTTCAACTGATCTAATAGATCATCTATCCATGGCAACAGATATTTGTTCTTGATGGTGACTTTATTTGGTTCCTAATAACCAATGCACAGCCGAAGACTCCCATCTTTCTTCTTAACAAACAACACCGGTGCGCTCCATGTTGACACACTGGGACAGATAATTCCCTTGTTCATTAAATCCTGCAACTGCACTTTTAATTCTGCCAATTCAAGTGGTGCCATCCTATATGGGGCCTTAGACATTGGCTTTGCTCCAGGTTGGAGCTCAATACAAAACTATATCTCTCATTTAGGAGGTAATCTAGACAATTTAGGGAACACGTCTGGAAAATATCTTACTACTGGTATATCCTCCAATAGTCGATGTTTAGAGTGGGTGTTGATAGCTGAAACTAAGAATGCTTTAGACCCTTTCTGCACTAGCATAAGAGCTTTCATAGCTGATACGAGGTTAGGTGCTTTGCCCTTAGGTGAACTTCTAAAGGTAATTTCTACCTTATCAAGGGTTTTCAAAGTTATCTGCTTGATTTTGCATTCAACTTTAGCTTCATACTTGGTTAGCCAATCCATACCCAATATAATATCCAAACCTTCCATATTCAAGATAATTAAATCAGCATAAAACTGTTTGTTCTCAATCACTATAGGTATTTCATAACATATTTCTGTAGCAATACTAATTGCTTTCAAGGGAGTGGATACTTCTATCACAAGATACATAGGGTATTTAGATAACCTAACTCTATTTACAAATTTAATAGAGATAAAAGACTGATAGGCATCCGGATCAAACAAATCATATGCCATGTAATTGCACACAAAAAGACTACTAGCAATTACGTGTTCTACGGTCCGCGCTTCCTGGTCATTGGCACTTGTACCACCGCGGTTAATGGAGGTCTACATTGTTCATTGTCACCCAGGGACTGCATTAGGTCCCTGACCTTTGCCTCAGATCTAACCCCCACCATGTTCAACCTAAGATGGAGCTTGGGAAGTTACACTTTCATTCCCTCCTTGATTAGGACAATTTCATCTAATATGACTAGTCTCACAATATGCAAAGCAAGTGAGTGGCCTTCACTGTCCCACATCCCGTGGCTGACTTGACCCTTGACTAATTTCTTTTGTCTGTCCTAGAGTAAATCTAGTCAGCCTTCCTACCAGTTTGTTTAATAGTACTAGATAGTCAAATTTTAAATGTCTTGGCTTCTTGCAATAATTACAATTTTCTCAGATAGTACACTACCACTTTGCTTAGTTTTCTGCCTGATTCGTCACCCCTGCTCAGTTTCTCTCATGCATCTCCTCTCCGTAAATTTAGACTGTTCTTCTGCCTCACGTTATACCAGATGAGCATGTTCTAAGATATCCTCATATCGACTTAACATGAGCGAGGCTAGCTTATCCTTGATATCCAACTGCAACCCCTTTTGAAATTTTTGCGATGTTTCAAGTAAATCCATTTGGGCCCATGGCACAAATCATGCCAAAGATCTAAATTATCCATCATATTCTTATGTAGTTCTCTTATCCTGCAATAATGTCAAAAATTCAGTAGCTTGCTTATCCTTTTCACTAGCTGGCACATATCTGCGAAGTAATCTCTCTCTAAAATCAGTCCATGCCATTCCTATACCATTTCCAATTGCTGTTAATTTTTCAGTGTGCCACCATTGCTCTGCCTTGCCCTCCAGTTGGTAAATCCCATATAGTACTTTATGTTCTTTTGGACATTCCATATGTGCAAATGCTTTTTCCATACTAGCTAGTCATTCATTTACCACAAGATAATCCCTCTGTCCTTTGAAAGTTGGAGGTTTTATACTTTGGAAAGCTTTCATATTTAGACCTATTCCTGGCTGTCTTTGGGATGACTACCCCAATTCTAGTTCTACATTTACTGGCCTTGCCCGAGGCCTCGCCATTGATTGAGGTTCCTCTACCTACCTTCTTTGAGTTTGGATGATTTCTTGTAATGTTTGGGCAATACCCGCTATCATTGTCATCATAGTGCCCAACTCTTGAGTCATTGGTGGAGGCGGTATAGGTGGAACTGCATCAACAACAAGAATCGCAGTGCTTGACCTATCTGCTCTGGTAGGTCCTGCCCCTTGGCCTTCCTCAGGTTTAACTACTCCTTTGACTTCATTTTAGGTTAATCCCGGCATTTCATCTACCCTAGAGGCTTCTGCCAGAGTTTCCCTAATAATAGCCCCTGTTGCTCGAGTTCGGATAGTTCTTCTCAACGACTCCTCCTCCATCATGGGGGCTTTACCTTTGTTTGCTCCCTTCCTTGGTGCCATGATTGTATAAGGAAGAGTATCTAATCATATAACATCACGATGTTAAGATATCAATTTAACTTATCAACATAAAATTCAAATTGCATGTTATCTAATATTCCCCCATGTAACCTAAAACTATGCATGTCATTCTATCACTCACTTCTAACACCCCTACCATGATAGTTCTAGGACTTATCTCAACTATTCTTCTATGTATCAAACATACATGCTCTAATACTATGCTATGATCCCCTACTTTCTGAGGCGTTACTTAGGCAGGAATAGGAGGACTCTCGGTCAGAGTCTCCCCTAAACTTACCCTCTTAACCTATATAAACATTCACAAACACCGACATGTGCCTAAAATTATAGTCACACTGTAAAGGTAAAGTGTATGGAAATCATCCTTACATCTAATAAAGTAATGACATGCAACTTAAGACATTTCACACACTTAAATTTACATTATTTACACTATTAACATACTGAATAAATTACACTTTTTATACATTCCAAAAGATATCAAAAAGATAAGAAACTCTAATTATCAAGGTTTATCCCTCTCCTGACCTCCAACGCCTCATTGAGCACCCTCTTCTGGCCTGTCAACTAAAACATAATAAAATAAAGTGAGTCCGAGTAACTTAGTAAGCAGACATAAATTAAATCAATGAGTAAATCATAGAATGTATGTAATAAGATTCATATGCTCACAATGAGACTATACTATCATGAATTAAATACAAATAGTGACAAAATTCCTCAATAAGAATCTCCTAAGATGTCCACCATATATAATTGTTTCTATTCACATTTAAATTCTTTTCTTTCCTAATACACCCCTTTCATTTACAGTCATCCACTGTATTTTTACTTGCAACCAATTAGTACCATATTCAGGAGGCCATAAATCAAACCAAATACACAATATCATAATCAAATGGACTCATCTTTCTTACAACTTTAGTATACTCTAGTATTTCCTACTACCCCGGTTACAAATGTTATGAGACTTCAAATATCCCATCCTCACTGCAACTCAAGGGTCATTGGTTTCCCATTTACACCTACTAAGTAATTAGAGGAGTCTCATAAACAATAGGTTGATCAAACCTCTTTGCCAAGGGAGACAATATCCATAACAAAGCCCTAACAAGGGCAGGATCCCAATAACCAAATGGCCATCTCGAAAGGTGTCCAAACCCAATTTCATGCATGGAAAATGTGAAATTCTTACTCAAATGACTCAACAGTGTATAATACTTCCATTCAATTTTCAAACCCAATATTACAAACCTTATGACATTCAATGTCTACTATATCATCATAATTATCTAAGCATATCTTCAATTCTCAACCAAGTAATCTAAGCATATCTTCAATTCTCAACCAAGTAACCAAACTCACTTGCATATTTAGTTAAGAAATCACTTTCCATTACATATATTTTATTAAATGAATTCATATGCTACGCCATTGATTATCATAACATGATTCTATTTATGTTTTCATTATATTTCACTTGTCTTTCAGAGATATTCCCATAAAACATATCTTTAATTAGTAGAAATATCATAAAAATTCCTAAATTGTCAAAATATACAAAATAATAAAATTTTGCAAAAGTTACTATCATAGCAACACCTTGCTGAAGCAGGGAAATAGCTTGCCTCAGCAAAGAAATAGCATGCCAAATTTTTATTGTTCATAGAGGCATCTTACTGCGCTAGGGACATTCCTTGCCATAGTAAGGCATTTGCTCTGCCACAGCAAGAGACTACCTTGCTGTAGCAGAGTCTCTGCTACCTCCTTTTCTGCAATTTTTTGAGTTTCTTGCCGCGGTAAGGGACTTTCTTGCCGCAGCAAAGTCCCTGCTACCACTTGTTTCTCATGAAAACTTATCCTATTATCTCATTCCCAATATCCCTTGTTTAAATACTTTAAGTTCCTCTTATTTCACTTTATTTAACCTTAATTCTAATATATTTTTCCCACCTATCTATCAAAATGCTTTGATAAACAATACTATCCCATTTATCTCATGTAGTGAGTTCATAATCATTAGCGAAGTTCATAATACTTCACATGTACTAAATTACTTCCAAATTGTATTCATTTTTTTCATCCATACTTAAGTTTCTTCTTTCTAAACTTCTCAATACACAAGCTATTTGATTTGCACATGTCTAAAGTATAATAGACTAACTATATCCCAAAATTAACTCATAATATAACTGACTATTATCAATAATGAAGGATCCAAATTTTAATAGAAGTACTTGAGTAAATAAACCTGCTTACCTTGTTAATACACCTTCTCTTTAGTTGTAATTCATGTGTTTCCAAGATTTCCTTTAACAATTCAGAAATCCTACATTTAAACATATGGTTCATGAGCATTCAATTACATTCACTGTCCATAGAGAACTATTACTGCAGATTTCATTCTAGTTTTATAACACTACCTCAATTAGGATTTTGTTAATTACTTATCTATAACTCAATCAAAATATGATTATGGAATCATTAAAAGTTAAACATGATATATTACCCTTAGTGCTATTTTATCAAACACCTATATTATAGTTTTCAAATTTCTGTATATTTGTTATCCACATCTTGAGATTTCTATTCTAAATTACATATAAATGCATTTGAATTGAATTACTATTGAAATCCACATTTGAAACATCCATTTCACTACTGAATTCTTATTTTTCCCAATTTCTCCTCTTCCAATAGTAAAATCCTACTTTATGAACTAAAATTCAAATGATCTATTAAGTAAAATTGGTTAATCAGTAGTAGAATTAGCTTACCTCTTAATTTCTCTACTCAAAGTCCACAATCCAAGCTTCTAATGCAAAACCCTTGTACTTTTTGCAACTATCACCTCCCCAAATCATTGAATATGAAGTTTTCTTCTTGATGATTTGCTACAGATTCTTCAATTCTTAATCTTTTAAAAGTTTAACTTCAATTCCTTCAAGAAACAAGGTGCTTTGAGGCTTTAGGGAGCAAGAGGGAAGGCTGGAAATGGCTGGGGCTGAAAGATGGGGCTGGTGGAGCATTTTAAGGTCCACCCCTCATAGTACTCTGATGGTGCATACCAACAAAAGCATATGTGGCCCACCTATTATGCATTCTGACCTTCTTTAGCACTGAAATTCTTCCTATATTTAATGATACTCAATTCCTCCATCATACCCATCATGATTTTTCCATTTACATTACAAATTATACATATATGGTTCCTTTATACACTATAAAATAGTTCTTCCCCTTTCAGAAATTTCAGGGTCTCACAATTCTCTTAGTCCTGGAGGAATGAAATTTATCCTAGAGAAGAGTCTTGAATACCTAATGAGAGTTCTTCGAGTATTTGAAAGATAATTTTCTAAAAAAAATTGGTGATGGTTCAATGGGTAGAAATTTTGGAAACATAAAAGAAGGTTGTGTTTGAGGAGATGTTGGAAGAATAGCTTTAGAGGGTTCAGCCTTAGGTTGGACAACTTCTAGAGCTGGAGTGAATGAGTGTGAAGTGAGAGATAGTGAGTGTGGGGGGGAATAGATGGGCAAAGGTGTTTTGTGAATCAATTGGTGCGGAAATGATTGGAGTGAGTAGGATGGTGAATGTTGGGTTTGAGGTTGGGTTTTGTCAGCTTCAATTTGAGCACTCAATGTATCAAGTTTATGAAGCAATGATTCCTAAATTGAGTCCATCTTAAGGTTGAGATTTGAGGTTTGGGTTTTAAGGTTAGTTAACCTTGTATAAATGTGTAGTGGATGAGTTGAAAGAATGGTGTCAATGTTCTGTGGAATTGAGTAGGTGTATTAATGAGGTTGGGGTATGGATGAATGTTGTTGAGCTTGGGTTGATTTGGATGGTACTTCTGTTATACTTTCTTTTCTATCTACTTGTTCTGTCTCTTCTTCATTTCTTCTTGTGGCTTTTTCATATAAGCAAGCTTAATATCCAAATTCAGATGGTTGACATGCAAGTAATTCATCTTTTCTTTGATTTCTACTTCAATCAGGTCTAAAAATAGCTTAGCTCTCTCTGATGGCCACTCAATCTTGTGTCTACTATTCAAGAATGTTGAATGCATCTCTCATACTTTCTAAAGATAAATTTATTTCTGACTTTCCAATCCATGATTTTTGAGTATTATAATTGAAATTTGTAACTATGGCTCAAACCATTCTGTTGTAAGATTTATCCTTATAGCTCATAAATCTTTCCATGCCTTGGAACTTAATCCAATTGGTCATGTCTAAGTTCAAATCATTTTCTCCAAATGCTTCAAAATCAAAGATTCTACCTTTCATAACTTTTCTATTTTCAAATCTTTCAATGTATCTATTGTAATCTGATTTCTTATTGTCAAAGATTACCTTTTCTTCATTGGAGTTTCTTCTGTTGTGCTCTCTCTTCTTCTTAGCTCAGAATCTGTAGATGATATTTTTGTATATTTGCTTGCCCTTTTTTATTTTGAAGAGAGATGGATTTTTATTTTGAAGATCTTTTGGCTTAAGGCTTTCAAGGAGAGGGGGGTTATGGTAGATGAAATGAAGTAAGGAAGCTTCAAATGAGGCAAGAATTTGAATCGACAATTCTAAGGCTAACTATTAGACTTTGGAGATGAATGTTCAGTATTTTTAAAGTTAGGGTTTTTATAGGATTCGAAGTCTCTGAAATGTGGTCAGAGATTCTGATGGCGTTATGATAGGTTTTCAGAACTTCTGTGCTTATAACCTCAGAAGTTCTGAGGACGTTTCAGCATGCGTAGAAGGGCTTCAGAAATAAAATTATGGTTCAAAGACTCTGAGGCAGTTAAGCCCGTGCTTCATAGGTTCTGAGGTGGTGTTTAAGAACTTCTGAGGGTCTTTAGAGAAATTGTTTAAGTGCAAAAAAAAGTTCTAAAACTCTTTAGAATTTTTAAAGTACTTCTAAAACATTCTAAATGTTAGAAATTTAGCATTCATGAATGATTTTAGGAATTAAAATCATGTGATTATTAAAATTATAAAATAATTAAGTCATGTAATATACAATTTATGCACATGAATGTAGTATACTAAGTTCTCTTCTAATTTTACAAAATCTATCCTCTGGAAGTGGTTTTGTAAAAATATCTGCTAACTAATTTTCAATTGGTACATATTCTAAGCAAATGTTATGATTTTGTACATGGTCTCTAATGAAGTGATACATGGTCTCTAATGAACTGATGTCTAACTTCTATATGTTTAGTTCTAGATTGTAATATTGGATTCTTTGTCAGATTTATGGAATTGGTATTATCACATCTAATAGGTGTATCAAGGTATTTTAAACCAAAGTCACTTGATTGTTGTTATTTTATTGTAACATCCCGCCCTCCTTGGGCTGTTACTCCATTTTACATCATAAACCCACATGATCATACCATGATTTTCCCACCTCCAAGGTGGGTTACTTTGATTTTTTTTTAGTTAACCTAATTTCTACAAAAAATTGGACAGAATCTCCCTTGAAAATAGGGTTGTTCACCTAGGTACAAACATTCATCACATATTATGATATATTTTTTCATTATAATTTATAAAAGTAAGAAATTATACACTTCAATATTTCTCCAGCCATCCACACGACATCCCTATAATTCCATAGGCTCCCCTAGGACCGCGGCTACATCATGATGACAATGAATCCACCACACCACAATACAATTTCCATTCCAAATACACCAAACACCTCACACTATAATATTACATCGATGTGGGTGTAAATTATAATTATACGTTATGAGACATAAATTAATTACAATTACAATATATATAAGATGAGAATTTTCTAATTACCATACAAAAAAAATACAAATTCAACGATTATACCTTCTTACCAATCTTGCTTCTTTTGGACTTGACCTATCAACTTAAAAAAATAAAACAAGGGTGAGTCTAAACAGACTTCATAAGTAGACCGCGTGGCAATCAATAATTCAATGAAAATCAACAAAATCTTATCCATCCAAGTAAATAGGGATCCATAAGGTATCCCACACAACAATCCAAATAGATACATTTTCAAACTCAATACAACATCTCAACATGTCACAACATGAAGAATGTAACATTAATTGCACATTCTAAAGTAAATTATATGCTCTAGGATAATCACTTATCCCAAATCATACATATGCATAACATATATACATATATTACAATTTACATTCATGGGATAACTACGATCCCTTAATTCAAACATCCATGCACAAGAATAATAATAGCAATTATAAGTAGGGAATATCTTCTATCCTCTCCCAAACTATACATTAACATAAAATATCACAATGCTGTATTATATAATAATCAAAAAAATGCACACATCATAGTATTTAGGGATTTTTACTAATCCCAATTCTCATACATATTCACATTGCATGCAATAAGAAATGGGATATTTACAATCCCATCTAAGTCACATATATAACTATCAATCCATATATTCACATATAAGCACATTATCAAATCACTCAGGAGATAATCACTATCCCTAGCCAATAATACAGGGAAACATGCACAACCTACTTACCTCAGAATGCTCTACTTCATAATCCACATCTCTTCAAACTTGACTTGTCGCCCCCATGCCAAAAAATCCTATATATATCAGATGAATCCCATATCTTATTTACATATAAATGTACATAAATAATTTCATTAATATAATGAAGTATAATAATCATATTTTTCAACCTAATGCTCTCATTGCATTTTACATAATTTTATTTTTGTACTACTATTATCCACCTACTCCAACCTAGGAGGCACACTAAATCCAAAATAGTACCCTTTTACTCTGCAGTGCGTTAGGTCCATCCCAACTAGAAGCCTGCCAGGCTCACACAGTCATAATGTTGTATATAGTGGCACCCCACCCTCACAAGTATCATAAGAGTACTAGTTCATCACTAAATGTGCCTACATCAGTTACTTAGGTCAAATCAAAGAACACAAGCTATCCAGGCCGATAACAGCCCCCAACATGCTGGTTGCCCAAACAATCGCCTCTTGGCTAACCAAGCTACTCCTCACCACATGGTGGATACATGTTGACATCATGGCCATCATAAAATGAATATATGATCCACACAGGGCTCTGTGCCAACCAGGCACTAAAAATCAAAAATATCGGCACTCTCAGGGTCAAAACATATATACAAAAATTCTAAAATAAAATTCTTTGCTTTATAATTTATCCATCTAAATTTGATCTTAAAATTGTTTCATAAGTTCCATATAGCATGAAAATTATACGACCAAAATATCAGATACAAATAATTTAAATTGAGTAAATAAAAAATAAGATACAAAAATATAAAATAAAAATTATATACAAAATGTTACTATTCATTTTCATTTGCCAATTTTTTTGTAGATGAAAATTAACATAATATGATTGTTTTAAAAATTTCATGTCAAAATGACTTCATTTTATGAAACGAAAAATAAAATACAAAAATTAACAAAAATTGGTAAAATGGGCAGCGTGCAAACTTTTGGGTATTTACTTCCTAAATTTTTTGGACCTATTAATGTTTAAATTTTTCCACAAAAATTTTTTGATTTCTATTCTAACATGTATGAAATAGCCAAATATTTTTATTCTTACAAACTTACATCATTTAATTATATTTTAATCAAAGTCAAAAGGGGTACTTGATAAGCCTTAATTTCAATATCCTATTCACGTGTTTAATAAAATTTTCCATCTGTTTTCACTAATTTCTCAATGAAAAACACACATGTAAATTAATGAAATTAATCATTGTTACTTGAGTCATAAAAAAAATATTTAAATTAATATGTCTAAACTTATTAAATAAAAGTGTTCAAAATTACAAAAGCTAACTGTCCAAATTGAACTCAAATAAAACACCTGCTTACCTTGTTAATTTGGTTGATTTGCAATGCCCCTAAACTTCAGGATACACCCTTTAATGAGCCCTTAATAACTGTCCAAAATCACATCATAGTTAATGGAAATTTTATATTAAATTCCATCAATTAACACACTTAATGCATAAGCTAGCTGTCCACTTGATTTGCATTCAATGCACTAATTTTTTGGGTCCATTAGCTACCATAATAGGAGGGTAATTAAGTCATGATTATTCTCCTATCACTTGGCTTAATTACCTTGCTCAATTTCTAAGTTTTCCAGCCCCAAAATCCCATGGACAACAGCTATATACAAGATCAATTTTCATTTTTCAATAACCTGTTTTCATGCCACTAATCCTTCCTCCCTAATTGAATTTAATCAAGTCTTAATTATGCCTTAGATACCTTAATTCCATCCTCTAATCCCCACTTAAAAATTCTAGCAACCCTAGTAGTTTAGGGTTTGATTTTTCATTAAAAATTCAACATAATTTGCATGTACTTCTTCCACAACATCATCAACAACTTAATGGGATTAAATCCATACCTTAATCCTTAAATTTGCTTGGTGGGTCCTACTGATCAGCAACAAGATTTCAGATTTAGTTGGTTACCACCCTTCTAATCCAAGAAAATTTAGATGCCATGGCCCACTAATCACATTTGCTATCCTTTGCCAGCAATTTCTTCCACTAAACAAAGCTAAAATTGAAGATGGGAGGATAGGGAGAGGAGCTCATATTGAAAGGGGCATGAACAAGCTCTCTCTCACATTGGGAAGATGAGATAGGGATTACAAAAGTGATTTTTATAATGCTTTAGTTATGGTAGTCTACACTCCATTGAAAATGATACTTGTGCACCACACTTGACTTTAAAAATACCATTTAATCACCATCTTTAATACATGTAGGCTACCCATTTGTTGAATCATGTATCCAAATAAATTTTTCATCCATAATGTATTTTATCTTCATAATTTTTATTTATTTTTCTCAATTTAATTGAATTTAACCAAAATTTTCCAAAAATTATCGCCAACTCAGTATTCTAGCTTCCACATGCAGGTTTTTTTCTCCACTTGTTAATTATTGATTAACATGTGTCCTCATCATACTCACATTAAGATAGATATTCCATCCATTTTTATAATTTTTTTAATAAAAAAATCTATCCTTTTTTTAATATTTACATGTTTGACATTCCATCGATTTAAATTCATTTTATTTTTTACTTAAATAATTTATTTAATACACTTTAATGTACCCCAAACCTCATCCTCATGTTTATATTAATAATCCACTCAATTTCATAACATTTTCATAATAATTTTCTTAAAATTTTAATTATACAACCTGTCGATTTGGAAAAATTACCGAAACTTTACACTAGCAAAAATTTGCATTTTTGAAAATTTTAGGGCCTTACATTTATCCATAAAATCTAAGCATAGAAACTATCTATTGCTACATATTCAACCTCAGTAGTTGATAATGCAATAGATATTTATTTCTTGAAGAACCATGATATGATCATGCTTCCAAGAAATTGAAAGTTCCTGATGTATTCTTCCAATCTACCTTATATCCTACGAAATCTGCATTAAAGTACTCAATTAATTTAAATTTTGGACCTTTTAGATACCATAAACTAAGATTTAGCATGTCTAAAAGGTATCTAAAGATTCTCTAAATAGCATCTAGATGTGATTCTTTAAGATTTGATTAGAATCATGCACACATGCAAACACTAAACATAGTATCAGGCCTACTTGTTGTTAAAATATAAAAGAGATCCTATTATAATTCTATAATATTTTTGACAGATAGATTTACCTTTTTCATCCTTATCCATTTTAATAAAGGTGCTCGTTGGTGTGCCCAGTGGCTTTTCTTCTTCTAAATTGAATTTCTTAAGTAGCTCTTTAGTATATTTTGCTTAATTACTAAAAATTCCTACCTTCATCTGCTTTACTTGAAGTCTCAGAAAGAAGTTAATCTTACCCATTAAACTCATCTCAAATTCTCCCTACATGACTCTAGAGAAATCTTAACATAATTTATCATTAGTAGAACCAAATACAATATCATCTACATAGATTTGAATAATTAATATATCTTTCTTGTCATGCTTAATGAAGAGTGTAGCGTCTACTTTACCTCTAGTAAATCCTTTTTCTATTAAGAATTTACTTAATCTTTCATACCATGCTCTAGGAGCTTGTTTTAATTTATAGAGAGCTTTCTTGAGTTTGAAAACATGATTTGGATCACGAGGATCTTCAAACCCAAGAAGTTGTTTTACATAAACCTCTTTATTAATAAAAACTATTTAAGAATGTACTTTTGATATCCATTTGATAAAGTTTGAAATTCATAAAAAATGCAAAAGCTAGTAATATTCTAATAGCCTTAATTCTAGCAATAGGGGCATATGACTCTTCAAAATCTATTCCTTTTGATTAACAATACCCTTTTGCTACCAATCTTGCTTTATTTCTTACTACTATACCAAATTCATCTAATTTATTCCCAAAAACCGATTTAGTTCCTATAATAAATTAATGATTAGGTCTTGAAACAAGTATCCACACATTATTATGTTTGAATTCGTCCAATTCTTTTTGCATAGCTATAATCTAGTTTTCATCTTCCAAAGCTTGATCTATGCAGGTTGGATCTAATTGAGAAATGAAAGCAAAATTACCACATATTTGATTATATGAAGATCTAGATCTCAATCTATCATAAATATCACTAATTATTTGGTTTTTGGGATGATCATGCATGAACCTCCAATCTTTAATCTTTAGGAAAAGAATTATTACCTTCATTATTTAGCTCATTGATGGATGGTCCATCATTTATTTCTTCTTCATCCATTTGTGTCTCTGATTGTGAGTAATCTTTTTCTTTATCTTATATCTTTATTTTCTCCATATATGTTTTGAGTTCCCCTGTCTCATCATTAAAATTACTTATTCTCCTAGAGATGTTAGTACTTTCATTGAATTTTACAAGAATAGTTTTATTCTTTGGATGATAGACTCTAAATGCCTTGCTAATAATGAAATATCTAAGAAAAATACCTTCATTAGATTTACTGCCAAATTTTACCATAGATGTCGTTTCCATTATTAAGAATGAAACATTTACAACCAAAGGTGTGAAAATGAGAGATATTTGACTTTCTGCCATAGTTCAATTCAAATGGAGTTTTGTTGAGTACAAATCAAGCAAAAATTCTGTTAATGATTGTAGCATGCAGTATTCATTACTTCAGCCCAAAAATATTAAGGCAAGTTATATTCACTCAACATTTCCTTACCATATCTTGCAAGGTTCTATTTTTCCTTTCAACTACTCCATTTTGTTGGTCCCTAGCTAATGGTGACTCAAGGGGGGGAGGGGGTGTGAATTGAGCCTTTAAAAATTTTGGCCAAGTTCAAAAGGTAGTGCTAAAATAAAATACAAAAGATCACATAACACACTAAGACAATGGTTTTTATAGTGGTTTAACCCTTAGCTTAGGTACCTACTCCACTTCTCTGAGTTAGCCTCTCTTGCTAAGCTCAGGTTCCACTAACACTTATTGGTTTTCAAGCTCACCAATAAAATTATACAAGTTGGTTTTCAAAGCTCACCAATAACTTATACGCATTGGTTTTCAAAGCTCACAAACAACTTATACAAACTTTAGCAAGTTTCCCTACTTGTTGTTCACTATAAGATGCAAGCCCCTTGCTTGCAAATGAGAAAATAGTTAATAAACGTGTACAAAAATGAATGCCTCTTGATAGGTAGAGTGTACACAGTGCAATGATAAAAACATAATAAATATAGCAATAAAGAACAATAAAGATTAGACTTTAAGTGTCATTGAATGATTTGCTTTGAATGCTTATTGGAATGTAGCGTAATGGAGCTGATCTCATGGAGTTAAATCTGAAGAGCTTCAGTAAATGCTTGACTAAACTTTGTTTAATATTTTCAACTCTTTGTTAGCTTCTCCCCTAGACATTTGAATCTTCCTTTTGTAAGTTGCAGAAGACACCTTAGCTATAATGATCATCTTTGGTAGCTTTCCAATTGTTTGAAAAAGAAGATTTAAAGCTTCATTGCGATTTTCTTCTTTTATCCAGCTATAGAACTTTTGTGATAAGTATTCAAAAAATTTGAGGTTCATCTACCTGTTAGTTACCGTTGTGCACTTAAGGCAAAACTTCTAAGGCTCTTCTATTGAATCTCTGAGCTATGGCAGTGACAAAATTTTGTATGGTCGACCACTTCATATTCTTTTGAAGGCTGATTCTAGTATCTAACACTTTCAGCAGTCATGCTTTTGCTTTTGAGAAACTTCTGAAGTGTTTCTGAATGATTACTCTAAAGAGCTTCTGTATTACTTCTGAATCTGAGCATAGAAACTTCTTCTTTGTTTATTCTGTATCACTGCTATCAATCTTCTGTTATAACTTTGAAACTTGGAAGCATTTCTAAAGTTTAATATCTAATGAACTTCAGATTACAAGGTCGACATTCTGTGTTACTTTTGTATTGCTTCTGATTTACTTATGAGCATATTCTAAAGTTCAAACTGATGAACTTTTGAATGCAAAATTTTCTTCTAAGCTTATTCTAAACTTCTTATTAGAGCATTTTACTTCTATGGAGTTTTTGGAAAGCTTTTGAATTACCTCTAAAGTGCATGACTGCTTTGGAGTTAATTCTGAGGATTGTGCTTTGTCTCTAAAAGATTCTAACTTGTGTCTAAAGTGGTTTTGAAGTAACTCTAAATACTTCTGAACTTCATGCCTTGTCTCCTAAGGAATTCTGATTTGTCTCTAAAATACTTCAAACATTTCTGAATTGCTTCTGAGCTTTACACCTTGTTACTTAAATATTTTTGAACATTTTTGAATTGGTTTTGAGCTTTTCACCTTGTTTGTGAAATACTTCTAAACATTCCTGAATTGATTCTGAGCTTCATGCTTTATCTCTGAAATGCTTCTAATAATTTGTGAATTTTGTGCCTTATCTTTAAAGGGGTTCTAATTTGTCTTTCTGAATACTTCTGAGTAAATTTTACTTAAACATTCTTTTTAAATTATCTTCTTTATGAGAAGTCTTCATAATATACACCTTAAGCTTAACAATTACTCTACTTAATTTATTTTAACAGATTAACACTACATCACTTGGAAAGTAAATAGTTAGTAGTTTAACTCTTCACTCATATGTTTGCTCATTATCAAAACTTAACTGCTTAATTACATTTATCATCAAACTCAAGCTAAGTAGGATGATTAGACTCAACATTCTTCCCCTTTTTGATGATGACAAAACATTCGAGTGATGAACCTTTCATAAAATATGCAATAAAGAAATTTAAAGTAGCTAAACGCATATTTAATATGCATTACTTCTTCTAACTTAGTGAGGCTCCCCCTAAATGGGTGTACTAAGTTACTCTGATATTTCTCCTTGAATGGGTGCACCAAGTTACTCTAATATTTCTCCCACTTTTTGTCATAATAAAAAAGGCTTAAGATAAGGATTATATTGTGTAGGAGATGGGTGTTTGGGGATTCTGGTGAGAGAAATAAGTAAGAGAGGCTAAAGAGTCTAATATGTGTTGATGGCTTCAGAATTTCTGAGATAATAACGTCAGAACTTCGGAGGAAGTTAAAGTGCAAAAAAGATTCTAAGACAGCAACATTTTCAGCTTGATTCCATCAAATCCTAACACACAGCAACTAGATGCATGAAAATAGCAAGTTCTTCTCCTCCTCCTCAAGTCCAATGGAGCAACAATCTAAGCCTTTGTCACATGCTCATCAATCTAAACCTATTGTTAAATTCTTCTATGTCAATTTTGCATGGAAAAATGGGACATGAATATGGCAGCAAGGGGAAGAAGAGGACGTGTGGGGGTGGTGTGGGTGAAGGGACTTTAGGGCTTGAAAAAGCGAGGGTGATGAAGTAACTAAGCTATAGTCCTTTTGGTGCTCCACAGCCATGTTTTTATTTCGTATACATGCACCCACTTTCTCTACCAGTTTGGTCATGTAATCAAGATCATTACATTATGTAATCTTCCCCTCATAAATATATTAAATTCATGAATTAATCCCTTCATAATTTAATTAATATAAAGAATAATTAATCTAGTTAATTAATTAATCAAGATAAATACAATTCACTTATCACCCTTAATAAATCTATCTCAAGTATCACATAAAAATTAGTACTCATTTGCAAATTTTATATTATACATATGCCATTATCTCAATGAATCATCCCTACAAATTTTCTAAATTATTAAATTAATCCCATAATTTTTCATCCTTAATTAATTAAGCCATGAAGCAGATTATAGTCATTGCAAATTTTTATAATTTCAAGCATTTGGTAGATTTTGATATGACTTTTTACATGTTGTCTGGCTTTAGAACTTCTGAGATAAGTATTCAGAAATGTTGATGTTGTCTTAATGTTAGTTACTGTTAGATCCACCTTTTATCAGATTTTCTGAAGCACCTCTTCAGAATTTTTGAATTGTGTCTAGGTTTCGAACATGTTTAATGGTCATATTTTGGCTTTTGAAGATCTTTTGAAGGTTGAATTCAACCTCTAATACTCTTCTTGATTATTGAATTTTTAAAGTTACCTCTGACAACATTTTGTATTACTTCTGAAAATCTTTTGATAATGTTCTGAGTTCAGAAACTTTGTCTGAGCTTATTCTATATCACTATTATCGATCTTCTAAGGCATCTTTGAGACTTGGAATCATTTTTGAAGTTCTTCAGACTAACTTCTGATTGTAAAATTGACATTCTATATTGTTTCTGATAAGATTCTGAGTGTAGATATTTCTTCTAAACTTATTTTGTACCACGATTATTTGACTTTTGAAGCATCTTTGAGTCTTAAAAGTATTTCTAAAGTTCGAGCTTCTGACTATAGAAGCTTTCTCTAAAGTAGAGCATTTTACTTCTGATGTGTTTCTAGAGACTAAGGAATGCTTTTGAACTACCTCTGAAGTGTGAGACTACTTTGGTGTTAATTTTTTGAGGATTGCGCTTTATCTCTGAAAAAGGTTCTGACTTGTTTCCGAAGAGATTTTGAAGTAGTTCTGAATACTTCTAAACTTTTAAGCCTCATGCCTTATCTCTGGGGGGATTTTGACTTGTTTCTGAAGAGATTTTGAAGTAGTTCTGAATACTTCTAAACTTTTAAGCCTCATGCCTTATCTCTGGGGGGATTCTGATTTGTCTCTGAAGTACATTTGAATATTTTTGAATTTCTTCTAAGTAGTTTTACTTGAGCATTCTTTTTAAATTATCTTCTTTTGAAGGATTAATGTGATAAGCTTATAATTAACATTGTTTATTGCTTACAATTGCTCTCCTTAATCGATTTTGATATATAAATGTTACATTACTTGGAAAGTAACTTGTTAGTACCTTAATTATTCACTCATTTATTTGTTCATCATCAAAACTTAATTATTTAATTACATTCATCATCAAAATCAAGCTTAGTAGAGGAGTTAAATTTAACAGAAAGTAGTGATAATTATTATATTTCTCTCATTAATGCTTGAAGATTTGAGTATTTATAAGCTTCAAGTTGATTTTAAGCCATCGAAATGGACTTGACCAGCATTTAGTGTAGAATATTCATCCTGCAAGCTATCGAATTTGACTATTGGAGATGGGCAGAACTCTCATGAAGAATTGCTTCCTTTGGTGCTTCATTTGCATGTGTTACCAAGTTTCCTTTGGTAGTGCATGCTAAAAGGGGCAAGTTTCTAGAGATTTGAGAACTTTGGTGCTACAACTCCTTCCTCTGGTGCTTCCTCTATTCATACATTCCATGCTTCCAGCAAGGTAACTAGATGTTTAGTACATGTGTTGCTTCCTCTAGTACTTCCTTTGTTACCTTTGATTCAAAATTCTTCTTGTAATGGCTAATAAGCAGACCTCTAGTGAAGAACTTATTTTCTTTGATGATTTTAACTTGAATTCTAGTCTTGGAAACTTGATCTTGTAGGTCTTCAACGATATGTTTTACCATTGCGACATTTTTTCTTTGCTTATTTAGCTTCCTATTGCACTTTTTCTACAATAGGATTTGTCTTGAAGCTCAATTTAATCTTGTACTTCGCTTTGCTTCTAAATGAATTTTTTTAACTAATTATTATTGATTTCATTCTAATTGAAACATGATTTTTAATTTAGTTACTGCAATACTCAAAGAAACCCTCAAATCTTTTTGACATATTTGTGTTCATCATCAAAATCAAGCTTTGAATCCAAGTTTGGATTTAATAAAGTGCACAAACATATGGTTTGACAAGTTTTTAATATTAAAGAGCAAGTAGAGATAATTGCATACAACATAGTATGATTTAATATGCATATAAAGTAGATTATGAGTATGATGATAGGTAAAACTATTGAACCCATGTGGAGTCTATATGAAATTATGAAGTTGCACATGCATAATAGTCATTGACGAAAGCAAATTGAGCCAATTTAACATGCAAGTGAATGATTGTATGAGTCAATGGTGTATAGATGATTATCGATTATTTATAAGAAAGCTCCATAAAATAATGAAGAGGATAAATAAGACACGCATCAGAAGATGATCTTCTTATCTATGGGTGTGGCGGTTTTGATCTCTTCAAATACTAACAACATGGAAGAAATGATGCCACAAGATGCATAGTGTGGATTGAACAACCATCGGGGGTGGAGATTTGGGCTATGCTGATTTAGGTATGACGGATGACTTGAATGATGGAGACTTTAGGATTGACTTATAGATTAGATGTTCACACTGATTTATCTTTAAGTTTGTTTATAAAATCTAAATCAATGATAGGATTGATTGAATTATAGGTGTATTATATTTTGCAAGGCTTACTGGGCCCATACATATGAGTTGAATTTTAGTTGAGTTCTAGAGTTGAGAATTGAGTTCTAGAGTTGAGAATAGAGGAGAAGATGTATTAGATTTTCTCCATATTTGTTATTGTAGGTTTTAGTATCCTATGAGTGATAGATGGGGTAAAAGAGTGTATTAATTGATTGGGCATTAGTATGAGGCCTTCTAAATGTAAATATCTTGGGTAATCTTGTGTGTAATCATAGGGGATTTGTTATCTCTCCCATAGTTTTTTCCTTCAATATTTAAAGGGTTTTCACATAAATATTGCATGCCTCTATGATCAATGTATGAATGATTTATATCAGTGATCATGGTGGAAATAGTGGCCACTAGCCAATTAGTATCTACTAAGTGATAACAATCTCACTTGCCTTTACATAAGGTCATTTTTAAATATCTTTAGCTTATGAATTCCATTCCACACCATACAATTACTAAAGATTGATCACTACTTTTAGCAAGCATTTCCCCCTTGGTTGATTTTGGCTAAAAGGTTTTTATGTGTCTTTTCTGGCGAATGTTGTGCTATGAATGATGCCTTTCTTGTACTTTGGTACATCACATACATGTGCATGAGGGCTCTGCCTCTACTTCTGTCGCCAAGCACTAGTTTACAATGATCTTCTTTTCTTTTCATTCACTAAGAGATGGTTTGCATTGCACTTCTACAAGCTATCTTATGAGTATTTCTACATGGGACTTTCCAGTTACGTGTGGGAACAACACTTGAATATAGTTTGTCAAATTTCTCCTAGCCCCCATGCCTTGGAGGTGTGAGATTAGTCCACGTAATACGACTCTCAATGATCAATGTACATCTTTTGAATGTGCTATGTGTTGGAAAAATTCTTTTTATGAAAACTATCACATAAATCTTAAGATCATTCATATTATATCATCAAGAATTAATAAACACATAAGCAGAAGTGTACCTGAATTCATAATGGCTGACTGCTATTTAGGGTCATGTGGTTGGCCTTCTAGATTAACACGTGTTCCCCTTTGGCTTTTTTATGAATTTTCTCTTTGATAATGAGATGTTAGAAAGAATGGAAATAACACATGTAACCTAGGGACTATGACCACTATATATAGATAACTCATGCGCATTTACACATTATATTTTGGTATTTCTATTTTAGCCCATCATAAAAAATTTTACCCTTAAGTCTCTATGCATTAAAGGCCCACACCCTATCAGATATATTAAAGCCCAAATTACACAAATATTAATTGATCACTTTAAATGGGCTTAACCTTATATGATAGTCCACAACACATAATTATTCACAGATAAGCCCAATGTTAGATTTATGATCCAACAATCTCCCACTTGGGGTATATGTGTAACCTTATAATCATACATTACAAAGATAACCGTATGAGCTCAACTTTACTGTCATTACTAAAATGTGTCTATAACCAATCTGGCCCATCAATCATACTAACATAGGATGAAAGTGGCCTTCATTACATCCACCATAACTCGATCCATCTATGGTCACATATGTCAATAAACTAAATGACATGGATCATGATGTGGATGCATAGCATAGACATTTCATGCAATGTGATCTTAACATGCCTATTTCCAACTTGTCCACCTTAAACCTTAGTGAGATCAAACTATTAAGATTATATGGATGATTTTGATAACAATAAAATTTATGTTAGACTTAATATATACTAATGATATTGATAATAAAGAAAGCTTGAAATATGCTTGAAGAGTATGTATTTTAATTGAGTAATCACTATGTAAGCATATTTGCAAGTTATCAAAAATTACTATGATCCATATTGCAATTACCTTGGTTTATCATATTGTGCTACATTGGATCATATTTATAATTATTAAGATAAAATTATGTGCCTCAGAGAAATAACATTTCTATATTCCAAAGAATGTAAGCTTGAAAGAGTTTTCTAAATACAAAAATATGATTCAAATTTTATATCCATGTTTTTAAACTTAGCAAATTATATGTGGACAAATGTATTTTAATTTGTAATAAAAAATGTCAAAGTTTCAAAAAGTGACAGAATGCAAAAACACAAGTGGAGGACTTCGGCCACTTGGAGAAACGCCTAGCAAACTGCCTGAGATGCCAGCCACTTTGAGCAACCACCTGCTAAGAGGCAGCAAGGTACACTTAGAAGAAAAGCTAGAGAAGCGACCACAATCGCACGGCCCAGCCACCTGGCATATCGCTCGCCTATCGACCCCTAACGGTCAAAAATTCAAACATTTCTGCATCAAATTAGCTCTAATGGCCATGATTTTGAAAGATCTATTTCAAGAGGAATGGAGGGACATTTCCAAGAAGTTGAAGCAATCATTTTGAAGATCCTTTTGAGCTTTAATCTTTTCATTTTCAAGCAACCCAAGGCCAAGAGCTAGAACCCTTTTCATTCTTACATAAGAGCTTTCAAACTTCACAATATTCATCTAAGGCCTTCTTCTACAACACAATGGGGAGATTCTCAACACCGAAAAAAGCTACTCAAATCACTTCTTCCCAATGCTCAACAAGAAGCACGTTCAAAGTATAATTCTCTCTTTTTTTTTATTTATATATATCTTGAGTTGTTGGAAACCCACTAAGAAGAGCGATTCAATTGTTGGAGAGATTGTTCTCATAATCAATTGTTAAGTTTATGCCCCCTTGAGCTGGAATCAAGAAGAGCAAGTGGTTTGTTGGAGAGATTGTTCTCATAATTGATTGCTAAGTTTATGCCCCCTAAAGCTAGAATCTAGAAGAGTGTAAGGAGTACTTGTGCAATTCTATTATAGAGAGATAGTGGAACCGAAGGCACGAAGAGGAGTATTCTTGGAAGAGTGGAGTAGGGAAGGTTGCCCAAACACTATAAAAATATTGTATGCTATTCATGTGTGATTGATTTACTTTCTTGCATTTAACTGCTTTATTACTTAGTTCATTATAACTTGCACATAAGCACAAAAATGAAGGAAAGTAATCAACTAGGGGTTAAGTAAGACATTTTTATAAACCCAATTCACCCCTCCCCTCTTAGGTTAATCCAAGCTTACGGGACCCAACAAGTGGTATTAGAGCAAGCTACAAGCCTACTTGTAGAGATATAAAATGGCAAACCCATCATCATCCTCTACTCATGTATTTGCCAAGGGGCTATCTTCTACACAGCCACCCCTATTCGATGGAACAAACTTTGCATATTAGAAATTAAAAATGAAACAATTCATTATGGCTAGTGACATGGATTCTTGGAAAGCCATAGTAGTAGGAATAACCCTTCCTAAAACTGAGATTGAAGCTTAGAGCAAAGAAGAAACAATAAATGTTTAAAACAATGCTAAAGCAATGAGTTTTTTATTTGTGCCTTATCTACAAGTGAGTTCAATAGAGTTTCATCATGCACTACTGCAAAAGATATCTGGAACAAACTAGTGTCGATCTATGAAGGTTCTTCCCAAGTTAAGGGGATTAGAAGGAACATACTTATAGGAGAATTAGAAATTTTCATGATGAAAGAAGGAGAAAGTATTTCAAAAATGTATACATATTTTTCAAAAATTACTAACGCTCTCAAAGGATTAGAGAGAGGAATTTCTAATTCTGAATAGGTTATGAAGATCTTGAGATCATTACCCGAGTCCTGGAATCAAAAGATCATAGTAATTGAGGAAGCAAAGGACTAAAACATGCTCAAAATTAATGACCTTATTAGCTCCCTGATGTCTCATGAGTTAATCAAAAATAAAAGAGAAGAACCTATCAAGCAAAAGAGAATGATGGCTCTGAAAGTAACAAACGAAAGCAACAGCGAGTCGGATTCACAAACTAAAGATGAAGTTGCTATGCTTGCTAGGAATTTTAGGAAATTTGTAAGAAGTAATAGAGCCAATATTTCAATAAAAAAATTCAGACAAGAAGACAAGAAAAGAAGAGAAAGAAGAAGAAACTTGCCTCAATGTTACAAGTATGGTGGATTTGGACACATATTCGCCATATGTCCAAATGAAGAAAAAGTTGACTTAAATGAAAAAGAACATAGAAAAAAAAACAAACAAGAAAACCATCCAAGAACCAAGCAAGGGGAATGTATGCAAATGATGAGGATTCCTCAAGCACAAGCTCAAGTGGAGGACATGACAAGGAAATGAGAAATCTAGCAAGAATTTGTTGCATGGCTTATATAGAAAATGACTTCACAAGCTATATTTCTACCAAAGAAGAATGTACAAACAAATTGGAAACTGAGGTAAATTCTTATTATTCTTCTTCCTTTGATTCTTCAAGCTCCACTAGTAATTCTAGCAAATGCAATAAGTTTGATGAATTACAGCAATCATATAATTCTCTCTTCAATGAATTTGAAACTCTTGGACAAAAATTCATCTAAAAGAAGAGACACTTTGACTCTACTGTCAAAGTAAATGTCACTCTTGCAGGGAAAAATCTATCTCTACAAAAAGAAGTTGATGACTTGAAAAAGGAGATAGAAACATTAAATAGTATGTTGAAAAAGTTCTCCAATCTAGGAGAATCAATGATCAAGTTCTTATGTATGACTAGACAAAGGAGCACAAGAGGACTTGGGTGTAAATAATCGAGTTATGAGGAATCACAAAATATCACAAAATTATGTGAATGGACGAGGGGTATGAACTTTATTGAAGAAAGAAGGAATTATCATAACATTAGAAGGTTCATAAAACATTCTTGGGTAAGAAAACCAATGGCATATCAAGCACCAAAAGAAACTCTCAGTAAGTGTTACTTTTGTAACAAAGAAGGACATGAATTGCATAATTTCTATGCTAAAAGGTTGCAAAGAAGAGGTGCTAAACTAGAATGGAAACCTAAGAAAAATGAACATTTATCACTAACACAAATGGACCCATTTCTTAGGTACCAAAGAGGGAAGTAGAATGTTCTCTATTTATGATTGCTACTAAGTCTTAAAGCCATAATGAGAAACACTTGGATCATAGATAGCGGATGCTCAAGACACATGACTAAAAACAAAGACCTCTTTAAGGAGTTGAAATTGATAAATGGGGGGACAGTTGCATTTGGCAACAATGGTAAAGGATTCATCAAAGGTATAGGTAAAATCCTTGGTTTATATGATGCATGCATAGAGGATATATTATATATTGATGGTCACAAACATGATTTACTTAGCATTAGCAAATTGTGTGACAAAGGTCATAAAGTTATATTTGAATCATCCACATGTAATGTATTAGATTTTGATAATAGCTTATTATTTAGTAGAAAAAGACATGGAAATGTATATCTAGTCCATCTAGATGAAATTGTAGGAAAATGCCTATTTGCTATGAATGATGACCCATGTTTGTGGCATAAAAGAATGGGACATATTAATATGTCAAATATCAAGTCTTTGTGGAAGAAAATTTTAGTAAATGCTCTACCCAAGCTAAGGTATGACAAAAATCAACTTTGCAAAGCTTATCAAATGTCTAAACAGACCAAAACCTCTTTTTCCACCAAAAATGAAGTATCCACATCCAGACTACTAGAGTTATTACATATGGATTTGTTTGGACAATCCAACATAATTAGCCTTGGAGGGAAAAGATATGTGTATATCATTATAGACACTAGATTCACATGGGTGATCCTATTAACAAGCAAAGATGAAACATTTTCCATGTTCTTTACTTTTTCAAAGCTTGTTCAAAATGAGAAGCAACTCTCAACTGTCTCAATTCAAAGTGACTATGGTGGTGAATTTGAAAATAGAAAGTTTATTGATTATTGTGAAGAAAAAGGAATTGACCATAGCTTCTCATCTCCTAGAACTCCACAATAAAATAGAGTACTAGAAAGAAAGAATAGGACAATACAAGAAATGGCAAGGACTATATTAAATGAGAGCAAATTGTCTAAGAGATCTTGGGAAGAAGCAGTTAAAGTAGCATGCCATGTACTAAACAGAGTTACCATTGGAGCAATTCTATGAAAAACTCCTATAAGCTTTGGAAAGGAAGAAAACCAAACATTTCATATTTTCATTCCTTTGGGTGTTTATGTTATTACTAAACAATGGTAAGGATAATCTTGAAAAGTTTGACCCAAAGAGTGATGGGGCTACATTTCTTGGCTACTCCTTTAATAGTAGATCTTTTAGAGTTTTTAATAAGAAAACTCAAATTATAGAAGAATATGTGCATGTAAGACTAGATTAACCCTAGGAAAGGAGATTGATAGTGATACAGATGAAGTCATAAAAAGGATGAAAAGGCTACAACTAGAATAGAAAGAGGGAGAAGGAACTTCAATGCAAAATGATAATTAAAATTCAGAAGGTGAAAAAGATGTAAGTGAAGGTAATGTTCCATAGAAAAACCCCACTGATTTAAAATTCATAGCTATCCTTCCTAGAGATCAAGTCATAGGTGACATATATGATGGAGTTAGGACAAGAAAATCCATGCAAAACATTTGTGAACACTTTGTATTTATTTCAAACATAGAACCTACTTGCACTAATCAAGCTCTTGATGATGAAAATTGGATAATTGCAATGCAAGAAGAGCTAAATCAGTTTGAAAGAAACAAATTTTGGGAATTAGTTCCAAGACCCAAGCATCTGGAAGTAATTGGAACCAAATGGGATTTTAGAAACAAATTGGATGAAAGTGGACTTGTTGTTAGAAAGAAGGCAAGATTAGTTGCCAAGGGTTATTCCCAAAAAGAGGAAATTGACTTTGAAGAATCTTATGCTCTTGTAGTGAGATTAGAAGCCATAAGAATATTACTCACATTTGCATCCTATAAGAATTTTAAGCTCTTTCAAATGAATGTGAAAAGTACATTCCTTAATGGGTATCTAAATGAGAAGGTATATGTAGAGCAATCTCTTGGTTTTGAGTTTAATGATCAACCAAACCATGTATATAAACTTACTAGCACTATATGGACTAAGGTAAGCTCCAAGAGCTTGGTATGAAAGATTAAGTAAGTTTCTTGATGATCATCAGTCCAAAAGAGGAAAAGTTGATACTACATTATTCATTAAGAATGCTGGCACTAATATCTTGATAGTTCAAATTTATGTAGATGACATTATTTTTTATGCTAATAATGAAGTTCTTTACCAAGATTTTTCTAGAATTATGCAGGCTAAATTTGAAATGAGCATGATGGGTGAGCTAAAATATTTCCTTGGAGTGCAAATTAAACAAAAAGATGATGTAAACTACATGTGTCAATCCAAGTATACAAGAGACGTGCTCAAAAAGTTCAAGATGGAAGAAGTGAAAGCTGCAAATACTCTAATGAGCACTTCAACAAGATTAGATAAAGATGAGAAGGGTAAACTTGTTGATCAAAAATTATATCAAATTATGATCGGTTCCTTGCTATACTTAACCGCATCTAGGCTTGATATCTTATTTAGCATATGTTTATGTGCTAGATTTCAATCTAGCCTAAGAGAGTCACATCTAGCTGCAATAAAATAAATTTTTAAGTATCTAGTTGAAACACCAAGTCTAGGGCTATATTCTAAGAGGATCTGGTTTTGAATTAATTAGATATTCAGTTGCTAACTTTGGAGGATACAAAGTTGACAGGAGAAGCACCAGTGAAAGATGTCAATTTCTAGGAAATAGTTTAGTGTCATGATTTCTAGAAAGCAAACTAGTGTTGCCCTCTCTACTACAAAAGCTGAGTATAAAGCAGCTAGAAGTTGTAGTGCACAATTACTTTGGATGAAACAACAACTTCTGGATTATGGTTTACATTATAGGAATATTTCTATAAGGTGTGATAAAACAAGTGCTATATGTTTAACAAAAAATTCTATTTTACACTCTCGCACAAAGCATATTGAAATTAGGCATCATTTAATAAGAGATTGTGTAGAAAAGCATGATATTTGTTTAGAGCATGTGCCTACCAATGCTCAACTTGCAGACATTTTCACAAAACCATTATCACCAAAAACATTTTACACCATTAGAAGTGAATTGGTAATGATTGAGATCCTTATATAAGCCTTATATGGTTATGCATTACCTTGATAATTTTCCTTATAATAATCAGCTTTCGATGAAGATCTATCCAATATTTAAATATTTCCTTGGTTAAAGACTTTCTATCCCATTGAATTTTTTTTTTTTTTGCTACTAACAAAAAGGGGGAGAAAATATATAGAAAGACTTATTTGGAAGAAATGAAGCTTGTCATAAATTGTATCTAAAGAGTAGTAACATCATATATGTCATTAACTTTCTTTATGATAAAATGTCAAACTCCATAGGACTACATATTTCAATTAGATAGGGGGAGTTTGCAATTACAAATGGATCATTAACATATTCTTTAATGATACAACAAAAGGGGAGATTGTTAGGGTTATGTGTATGATTTTGATAACAACAAAACTTGTTTTAGACTTGATATATGCCAATAATGTTACTAATTTAGAAAGCTTGAAATATACTTAAGTATGCTTGAAGAGTATGTATTTTAATTAATTAATCACTATGCAAGCATATTCGCAAGTTATCACAAAATCACCATGATCCATATTGCAATTAACTTGGTTTATCATATTATGCTACATTGGATCATATTTATAATTGTTAAGATAAAATTATGTGCCTCAGAGAAATATCATTTCTAAATTCCAAAGAATGTAAGCTTAAAAGAGTTTTTCTCAATACAGAAATATGATTCAAATTTTATATCTATGTTTTTAAACTTATGCAAATTAGATGTAGACAAATGTATTTTAATTTGTAATGAAAAATGTCAAAGTTTAAACAGTTGACAGAATGCAAAAACACAAGTGGAGGATGCCAACCACTTAGAGTAACCGCCCAGCAAATCGCCTAGGATGCCAGCCACCTAGAGAAATCGCCTGGCAAACTGCCTCAAATGCTAGCCATTGGAGCAACCGCTTGCCAAGAGGCAACAAGGTACACTTAGAAGAAAAGCTAGAGAATCGACCACAATCGCGTGGCCCAGCTGCCTAGCATATCGCCTGGCACATAGCCGCTTGGCCCAGGCACCTGCCATACTACCTATCGACCCCTAACAGTCAGAAATTTGAATGGTGCTTCATCAAATCAACTCTAATGGCCATGATTTTGAAAGATCTATTTATGGATGAATGGAGAGACGTTTTCGAGAAGTTGAAGCATTCATTTTGAAAATTCTTTTGAGCTTTAATCTTTTCATTTTCAAGCAACCCAAGGCCAAGAGCTAAAACCCTTTTTATACTTACACAAGAGCTTTCAAACTTCACAATATTCATCTAAGGCCTTCTTCTAGAACACAAAGGGGAGATTCTCAGCACCGAAAAGAGCTACTCAAATCACTTCTTCCCAACGCTCAACAAGAAGCATGTTCAAAGTGTATTTCTCTCTTTCTTTCATTTGTGTATATCTTGAGTTGTTAGAAACCCACCAAGAAGAGTTATTCGATTATTGGATAGATTGTTTTCATAATCAATTGTTAAGTTTATGCCCCCTTAAGCTGGAATCAAGAAGAGTAAGTCAATTGTTGGAGAGATTGTTCTCATAATCGATTGCTAAGTTTATGCCCTCTAGAGCTAGAATCTAGAAGAGTGTGATGAGTACTTGTGTAATTTCATTATAGAGAGATAGTGGAACCCAAGGCAAGAAGAGGAGTATTCTTTGAAGAGTGGAGTAGGGAAGGTTGAACCACTATAAAAATATTGTGTGCTATTTATGTGTGATTGATTTACTTTCTTGCATTTAACTGATTTATTACTTATTTCATTATAACTTGCACATAAGCACAAAAACGAGGGAAAGTAATCAAACAGAGGTTAAGCAAGAAATTTTTTATAAACCCAATTCACCCTTCCCCTCTTGGGTTAAGCCAAGCTTACGGGACCCAATATAAACTATGCCAAAAAATCAAAATGTGAATAACCAAAACTTTATTTTTGTAGAAAATAATGTAAATATCCATAAACTGAAATAACTAAAAAAATGTCTATATCAAATGTGCATCTAAAATTATAAACTCCCACTAAAACTAAATATCCTTAATTGACATAACACCCATATGAACAGTGTGCTCATGAAACACTTTGGGTGACAATCCCTTATAAAGATGATCTACAATTATAGAGTTTGTTCTCATGTGCTTTAGAGACAACTATCTATTCTAAACCTTTTTCTTTAATAACTAGGAACTTTATGTCTATAAACTTTGACTTTGTCCAGTTCCTGTTATTGTTAGAGTATAAAACTGCAAACTTATTATCATAAAATAACTTGAGTTGCCTTTCAATGTCATTCACTATGCTCAGCCTTGTGACAAAAATTTCATAACTATATTGCCTGATTGGATGCCTTATAAAATGCTATGAATTCTGTCGTCATAGTAGAAGAGGCTGTAAGAGACCGTTTAGCACTCTTACAAGAGATAGCCCCCCGAACTAGCAGGTAGACATAGCCCGACATAGATTTTATACTATCTTGGCATCTAGCATGATCAGGATCAGTATACCCAATGATCTCAAGTTGATCGGACCTCTGATATGTGAGCATGTAGCCTTTTATTCTCCATTAATACCTAAAGACCCGTTGGCTACTTTCCAATGGTCTATTCCTAGATTACTTAAATATCTGCCTAACATCCTAGAAATGTACGCAATATCCGAATGCGTACTGACTTGAGTATACATTAGACTCCCTACTACTGATGCATAAGGAATCTTCTGCATTTTGTTTTTCTCAAAATCATTCTTAGGGCACAATTTGAGACTAAACTTGTCTCCCTTAACCATAGGGGTATAACCTGGTTAACAATCCTATATGCCATATATCATTGTTGGCAAGCAAGATGTTATACAAAACTAGAAAAAATATACTTGCTCTCACAGAACTTACGGTATACACAATCATCAACCAAATTCATTTCAAAACCAAATGAGATGATCATTTGATGAAACTTGAAAAAATACCATTGCCAAGATGTCTGCTTGAGCCTGTAGGTTCTTAAGGTAGTAGAGTTTGTTCTTCTAAAATAATTTCTTGATTAGGAGGTTTTCCAACATTATCTTAATCCATTGTGTCTTGAACAAAGTCATGAATAGGATCATGATCAATGCTAATAACACCTGTGGGAATATCAACATATCCCTCTTCAAAGACAAAGTCTCAAACCGTATCTCCCCCCCACAAACTCTACATCCTCAAAGAACCAAGCTTTTCTGATTCAAAAATTGACTTATTCATGCGATCATAAAACTTGTACCCTCTGGATCTTTTAGAGTATCCAATAAAATAGCAACTCACCATCCTTGAGTCCAAATTTCTTTCATTGGACCTATAAGGCCTTACCTCAGCTAGACATCCCCAAACATGCAAGTGCTTTAAACTAGGCTTCTTACTCGTCCAAAGCTCATAAGGGGTTTAATAGTTGCTTTAGTTAGAACTTTGTTGAGGATATAATCTGCAGTCTTAATTGCTTCTCCCCAAAATGATTTTTGTAAGGTAGAATGAGAAATCACACTCTTCACTATGTTCTTAAGTGTTCTGTTTCATCTTTCGGCAATACCATTCATAGTGGGCAAACCTAGGATATTGCACTGTAGGACAATACTACATTCCTCTAGGAATTTAGCAAACAATCCTAGATGTTGTTCACTTGAACCTTCATATCTACTATAGTATTCACCACCACGGTCAAATCTAACAATTTTTATCCTTTTGTTAACAATTTTTATCCTTTTGCTAAGTTAGTTCTCAACTTCAGCCTCATAATTTTTTGAACACATCGAATGACTGTGGCTTTTCATGAATGAAATATATGTAGTCATATCTGAAAAATTTATCTATGAACGTTGTAAAATATTTTTGACCATTCCAAGCTATAGGGAATGACCCAAAAATATTTGTATGTATAAGTTCTAAGATGTCCAAAGTCCTATTGGCTTCAAATCTCCTTTTATTGGTTTGCTTTCCCTTTATACAGTTAACACAAACATCAAAATCTATGAAATCTAAGGGATTTGGAATTTTGTCTAACAAAAGTCTCACTATTCTCTGTCTAGAGATATGACCTAATCTCATGTGCCATAATACAACCAAATTCTGATGGGTTAATTATCTCATTACACCTAGTATACTTAATTGTAGGGATTCATTAAATGAAGCAATTGTATCAATTCAATAAAGATTATCATAACCTGATAAAGAACCAGAAACAACCAATTTTGAATCATGAAACAAATTTAGTTTCCCATTTCCAAATGAATAAGAATAACCAGATTTGTCCAAAAGTAGAAATAGAAATCAAATTCCATCTAAAAGGTGGTACAATAATTATATCATTAAGATCAAAATAATATCTAGTCTTTAAAAATAATCTAAATTTTTCTATTGCCTCAACTTGAACCATCTTGCCATTGCCTACATAGAAGTATCTTTCACCATTACTTCGCTTTCGACAACTCAAGCAACCCTGCACAAACACACTGATGTGAGTTGTTGCACCAAAATCTATCTAACACGTGTGTCTAGGTGCCAAAGTTAAATTAACCTCAAAACAAACCAAATTAAAAAGCATAACTTTCTTAGCACGCCATCCGTGGTAATTGGTGCAACGCTTCTTCCTATGCCCTTTAGCTCCATAGAAGAAATAATCGTTGCCTTTATTTTCATCTAATTTCTCTTGTTGTTTCTTTTGAGGTGCTGTATGTATAACATTCTTATCCTTCTTCCTTTTCTTTCCTTTGTCCTTGAAAGTTGAGGCTAAGTGAGCACTTTTTATCTTATCTTGCTTCACCTTTCTTCTTCTTGATCATAGTATTATATGAGCTCATTCAGAGATCAAGTCTCTTTATGATAATTATAGCTCACTTTAAACTGGTTAAACTATGCTGGGAGAGATATGAGAACCATATGCACTAGCAATTCCTTAGAAAGTTCAAGCTTAAGTGCTTTTAGCTTAGAAGCAAGATGAGACATCTCTATGATGTACTCCTTGATGTTGCATTTACCTCTATACTTCATTGAAGTGAGACTTCTCAAGAGCATACTTATCTCAACCTTTTTCATTCTTAATAAATCTCTTTTCAATATCTGTAAGGAACTCTTTAGCCGTAAGAATATTTTTTGAAATTATGTCCCTGAATGCTTCTGGAATGGCTTTCTTCATGATCATCGTATACATGCGATTTGATTTTTCCCACCTATCCATTTCCCTCTTCTCATCAAAGGTACTCTCATCTGTAAGAGGGGGAGGAGAATCAACTTTTAACGCAAAGTCGAGATTCATAACTCCAAGAACTATTAGGAGGTTCTCCTTCATGACTTGAAGTTTGAGCCATTTAGCATAGAAATTGAGTTAATGTTGGCAGAAATATTAGCAGGAATCATAACTAAATAGAGAATAAAAAATAAATAAAATAAGCTTTGATAAGTTTTGAAACCAAAAAAAATCACAATAATAAATTCAAATAAAGGTAAATCCCCATCTCAAGATATTGAGCACTCCATCAACATTTTATCTTTGGATAAAATATTAACTTGTAAGTGATATCATGGTGTAGTAATCAAACGCTGACAAAAAGAAGATGTCAAAAAATAAATATTCCTTTAGGTCGATTTATTAATCACATGTAAAACCAAATAATCATCACGCATTTATTACCATAGATGCATATGCAATTCTGTTAAATGTCGACCTTCCTTTGGGCCAGTCAATATTTACATAAGTTACAAGTGCACAACCTTTAATATTTTAAAATAAATTAATTTTCATAACAGAGGTCACTTTGGTGACAAGTTGTTTCAATTAACTCATCTCAAAATATATACACAACTATACTAATATTCAAATTTAAAATTACACCCAAGAAAAATTTTCTTAAAAGATTCCCTAAAAGATAAACATATAAATAATAAATCCATAAACCTTAAGAATCACATGAGAATAGGGAATCTAAATATTTTATGACTAATCTAGTAGACCACATTAAGCATTTAAGGGACAAAATCTAGGCCCTTTAAATTTGTCCACACAAAATCTAAAAATAAAATTATATTTTTTAAAATCTAAACCATCCAATGAATTTAAAATATCAAAAAATATGAAAATTGACTATTTAATGATAAAAATCTGACATCACATGATCCCAAAATTCTATTTTTTAAATCTGATCGTCCGTTAATTATTAAAAACAATTTGAAAAGAGGTAAAAGCCTTTCTTCTTCTTCTCGCAACTAGCAACCCTAGTTGAAATAAGAAACCCATTTGCCGCCCATCCAGCTACCGTTCTTATCTGCTCGTCGCTAACCGTTTTCATCCACCAACAACAACATGCACCGCCGTGAGCCCCTGTCTTCACCGCCCGCCTTAGCATAAGCACCATCCACCCACCCACCACCTGGCAGGTAGTGTGCATCCTCCTGGTCGGGTGTCTGCCCTGGTCATTGGACCGTCTGATCGGCTAGTTCGGATTTAGGGTTTTTTCTAGAAGACAGCGCTTGTCTTCTTCTTCCATGAGTCGCAGCCATGGCTGCCAAAAAACCTAAAATACCCACCACCCCTTACTGTCGCCATCGTCGTTGCCCACTCGCTTCCTGACTGAGTTAGCAGCGTGCATCAGCCTGAACAGGTGGTTGGTGCGGCCACTGGACCCATTTGATCAGGCGTCATCTGGATGGTTGGTCAGGCATGGTTTGGGTTTTCTAAAATCAGAAAATCTGATTTCAGCTAAGCATGAAATGATAGGTTTCTAAAATTTGATTGATGCTTTGGTTTGGGTTGGGCGTGATCCAAGAAATAGGTTTTCTGATTTGGGTGGGGCAGCGTGAAGCGCTTCAGCGGCTTGATTTACGAGGAGACGCCCAGAGTGCTAATTATCTTCCTGATTAACATTGGCTCTATTTTGGGTTTTCAAAATGTAAATTGGTTTGGGTGCAACCATGGCTGGTGGGGAAGAAAGGGCTAGGGTTTCATGATTTGGCTATGAACGGTTTTAGAACAAACTGTCATAAAATTTGAAATCTTATGGTGGCCTAAATATGTAATTTGGGGATTTTGAAATTTGATTTCTTTAATCAATTTTCATTAACAATCTAGTAATAATAAACTTGATTTTGTTTAATCTTAATGATTCAACATGAATAGGCTCTGATACCACCTGTTGGAAAAATTCTTTTTGTGAAAACTATCACATAAATCTCAGGATCATTCATATTGTATCATTAAGAATTAATAAACATATAAGCGGAAGCATACCTGAATTCATAATGGTTTATTGCTGTTTAGGGTCGTGCGGTTAGCCTTCTAGATTAACATGTGTTCCCCTAAGAGAACCCTTTGGCTTTTCTCTAAGATTTCTCTCTAATGATGAGATGTCAGAAAGAATGGAAATAGCACACGAGTGACTCAAAAACCATGATAACTATATATCGATAACTCATGCATATTTATGCCTTATCTTTTGGTATTTCTATTTTAGCCCATTAGAAAAATAGAAAATACTCTTAAGTCATTACGCATTAAAGGCACATACCTTATCAGATACATTCAAGCCCAAATTACCCAAATATTAACTAATTACTTTAAACAAGCATAACCTTATATGACAGTCCACAAAACATAATTATCCACATATAAGCCCAATATTGGATTTTTGATCCAAAACTTTATGTTGGCCACAAAATTCATTCCAATATAGTTTTTTACAAACATATCCTAACATCAAATACTGGTAGATTACATCAAGATAGTCTCCTTCTTAGCATACAATAATAGAGTAATGTGCATCAGTATTAATTGATCGCCAATGCCAGCCAAAAAAATTCCATGGTGGCGGGCCCTACATGCGGGTAGGATATGCACAATTTCACTCACTATCTCTGACTATACTTATTATTTAATTTTGGGATATCTGCACTTTGGAATTTTAGAAAAGGAGTGGAAAAGTAGCCTCATTTAATTTAATATAACATGTCATTTTAACTACCTAATAACTTTATTTTTCATTAATATATATACACATTGCAATCATCTTTTCCATTTTTCCATATATAAATTTTTAATATTTTATATTTATTTACTTCAAACTATTTTCTTTAATCTATCACATCATTCATTACGCCTCCAGCTCTACCCCCCCACCCCCCTTCCTTTAATTTGCTTTCTCAAATTTTATTTTTTTTCACCTCTTTTTCCATCATCCAAATAGATCCATCTAACAGATAAAGATACAAAAGACGTCATAAAAGAAATACATCAAAGTTCAAAAGTCCATGCATTAGGGACGAAATTGCAAATTTTGCAGCATTTCATGGAGAATGTGTAGATAACTAAAATATAGCTTGGACTTATTTTATATTTTTATTTAAAATTACCGTTGGTGAAATGTGGTGGAAATATAATTTGCATATATTCACCATACAGGACACTGGGTAGGTTGATTCTTCGACCTATACAATGAAGTAAACTAGAAAGGCGATGGGGCTGAGCAAAAATAACCTCATTAAGAACTTCCATGGAATGAAAGGGCTAAGCTAACGAGAGTTGAGATGAGTTATGTGATGAGATTAGAGTCAGATGAAGAGTTGTGGTGAGTTATGTGATGATTAAAGTCGGATATTAGTTTTTTGAATCCACATGTACCTTATATTCTTGTACCAAGAGACAGACCTATTTATATATGGACCGTCATATAACTTCATTGAAAGTTCTATCGACCTGTGTGATCCTTAACCAGTTTAAACAGCTATTTATCTCTATAATAGAAATAGAGATCATTCAAATAAGTATTCGATGCATAATTTTTTGGACTTTCGTTATCTATAAAAATTCATGTTGGCATGCGAAATTACCTTTACGGAACGCCTAAGAAACATGGTAACCGTAACATGGATGGATGAATGCATCACATTCTAGTTTGCATCCGGTGGTAACACGCCAACTCCCCATTTTTGACATACAACATGCAAAGCGTTAGTATTCTAGGAGAGAAACTGAAACCTAAGATCCAAATGAGAAGTACAAAATGGTGGTTATTGCCTAAAAAGCGATCCACATTCCAGTTTCGGGTATGCAAGGCCAGCACAAGCACTGAAGTCCCATGTGTCATCCACTAACTCAAAAGTATCCGTTATGCTTCATCTCCCTGACACATGATTCACATGACTATTACGTGTATGGGTCCGAAACCCCCGTCTATACCCTGCCTTTGTCCCCATGTGCAGAAGAAAAGGCGCAGATGTTTGAGACTTGCTTGTGCACAGATGCTAAAGTAACAGTGATGGGTTGTACTCTATTGGTACTTTAAAGCATCGAAAACCCGGGCAAGTTGGAATTTTTAACTCTATTGTATGAATCGAAAAAAGGATATCTAAAGGTTCCCTTTCCTCTATAAAATAATAGCGACATGGCTAGAAAACCTAACACATTATGTTTTCGGAATAACTTTGCAGAGAGAATAGAAGGTGGATGCGCATCGTTTTTCAAAGAGGAGATTAAAAGAGATTTTTAAGAATATTGTCTTCCTTTGCATCTGCACCTCTTTCTGTTACTTCTCTTTCCTCCATTCTCATTTTATTCCCTCGGGTCCGGCTGCCTTAGCTTGGAAGGATTGTTTTATTTTTCTTTCACTCAAGTGGGGCATGACACGTGGACAGGTTATGCCGGAAAATCTGGCTGGCATGAATCTAATGCCCCTTTCCTGGTCCACACCTAGAATAATAAGGAAAAACATGCATAACAAAGGACTAAAATTTTAGGGACAGGATTATCCAGTCTAGGAGAGTTTTGATGTGGTTCCATGAGATTTGAGTCTTTTATCCCTGCCAGCACCAGGCCCGTAACTCTTTTAGTTTTTACAACGATCTATTAAAGGGAACTAATAAATGAGGTGGATTGTCCCATCGGCCATCTTTCTAATGCATGATCGGTCTCCTATGCGCCAGTTTAGACAAACGTTTCATATCAACCTAACCATGGGTCCCGCTGGGACAAACTTTGAGCCCAAGGATCATCAAGCACGAAGAACCCCGAGTCTATACATGACCCTCGAGTCCAGCATCAAATGTTTCTCCTCTTCTCTACTTTTAGGTAGTGTGAATTATGAAACTCCTGCTTAGCTTAACCACATTTCAAGCATAATGGAAATCGATTAAGAGAGATACCATTCCCTGCCTTAGGAGTGAAATTGTTTATGAGAATAGATGACCCTCATACCAAGTACAAAGCCCACAAGCCCAAGAAAACAAAACATCCTACAAGGAATATTGGAATATATTACGAATTGAAATATTAACTCCCAAAGGTAGAGAGATGCCTTTTCGAGGAATATCTTCTCACGCTCAACTACATCTACCCCTCCCACCATCACCACCTTTAAAATCTCGCCCTCCTTGCCCATGGCAACAGAACTAGAGAGAACATTGGACTCCTTGCTTTCTACCATACACTACTTCTTTCGCTATCTAAACAATTAGCGGCACCACAATCACAACAACCAGAACATGCCCAAAGGCCGGCCTCTTTCTTTGCAGGTTCGCTTTCATCAGTTCCGATTTGCTTGTCTTTATTTTTTACCCTTTCTTTCTTTTCTGTTGCATTAAGGTATACCAAAAACTTGCAACTGTGGTTTTATTTTAGCATATCTTGATAAAATTATAAAAGGAGAGAGAGGCGATATCTATTATGTATTAGTTTGTTATTATCATTTGTGGGTGCGATGGGGTGCCTTTTTCCTTTTCCCTGAGTTTGTTACCGTAAGCCTACTTCTACGGCCTTGATATAATTAACAAGAAAAGCCTTCTATCGGCGTGGGGTACACAGCAAACTGTAAACCTACTTTGGAAAGGCCGTCGCTTTCTTTGCTTAGTGTCTTGTTTGCAATTTTAAAAGTCATATGTGTGGTTAAAAAAAAATTGTTTCGTGGCAATTACATTTCACATTGAAAAGATCATATTAGGATCAGCTGAAAAATCTCCTATTTTTAATATAAGTAAAAATACAAAAGACCCAGGTTTTCTTTTTCTTTTTTTTTTTTTTGTTTTTATCACGTCCAAGTATCTTCCTAAGTCCGTTGGATTGACTTGTTTACATATCTTTTCAGACAGTAGAGCTCAAAGTACGGATGTGCTGCGAAGGCTGTGAACGGGTGGTCAGAAACGCTATCATGAAGCTTAGAGGTATATGACCGATCGCAAGCTTCATGAATACATCAACAGAACATCTAGACCATCATAATCATGTGACTCACTGTGGACCTAGAAAACTCTATGATCTCAGCGATCTGACAACAAAAACTCCCAGTTCCGTGATATCTATCCGGCGATTGCCGCCCTTTTGGGACATGATCAGTACAAAGAAAGGATAGCTTGCTGGTTATTTTCATAAACACTATGCCGATCATGAGGTTGGTACTAACTTGGTCAAGCTACATGCAAGAGGTTGGAGAGACTTTAATGATTCTGATGGCTGAAGATCGCGAGATATCTTGTCACTAATCGAGTTCCATAGCGGCCGAACCTTAAGGTTTCGGTTTGTTAATGATTAAACCAATACGGCTTTGCTGCATCCCATCTGTTCCATGAACTCAAGCCGACAGTCTCTTCGAATTAATGAAAAGGTGGCCTGAATGACTTAGATCCAGATTTTTCTATTTTGTGCCGCGCGATCTTCTTGGTGGGCCTACAACATCAGTTCTGATATCGTATGCAAGTGGAATTTTGCAGAGTGCTGTTTTGACCATCTCACTCTATCTTCTTTCCAAACGATCCACCCTACGATTCGGATGCTCTAAATTGATTAGACGTTTATCTCTCATTGCGTTCTAATTACATGACAACTGGCAGGGATTGATTCGGTGGAGGTCAATCTGCCCTTAGAGAAGGTGACTGTCTCTGGCTACGTGGACCGAAACAAAGTGCTAAAGGCCGTGAGGAGGAGCGGGAAAAGGGCAGAGTTCTGGCCCAACCCGGACAATCCTTTGTACTTCACGACCGCAGACAACTACTTCAGAGACGAGCGGAACGAGTACAGAGCCAGCTATAACTACTGGAGGCACGGCTACAACGGGGATAAACATGGAATTATTCCTGCAACTCACCGAGGGGATGACAAAGTCAGCAACATGTTCAATGATGACAACGTTAACGCCTGCTGTCTTATGTGAACACCCATCATTCACCTCATGTCTCTGGGACTAGTATGTGTCTACCATGGCGGCTATTCGTTTCATGTAGACGTGGAACGCATGTACGGGTGATCTGGAGCGTACAACTGACATACAAACCCACCAATGTCAATGGCTGTGATGACCGTGGATTCCGCAACGCGGACAGTGGATGATAGGAGTCTGCGCCATCTGTTCAATGGTAGTAGGGATGATGATGTACATATGTTGTGTTTTTATTCTGGTTGTAGCAGCGTGCGCTGATTGTAAGTAATGCAAGTGTTTGATTTGTTTATGTCAATTGCCTTTCTTGATTGTTGTTGGGCTTTTGTGTCTTTTATTCTGCAAAAGTTTAGCAGGCTTGCATATATGAGATGAGCCTAAGGGAGGTCATGTAGGAAAGCTATTCAATGAGGTTTCAATTAGTAATTTAGTAGGAGAGTCATCATGTAAATTCTAGAGTTTTCCTAAAGGGGAGTGAGAGAGTGGGTTATGAGAGTATGTTAATTTGGGTATGTATGTGAGACATTTTATAAAATGTGTGAGATATCTTCAATTAATCTCTTAACATATTTTCATAGTGAATCATTATCTCTTTCCTATGATTCTTTTTTCCTTCTGGATTTAAGGGTTTTCTACATAAATATTGTATCTCTGATGTATGATTATTATGCCTTTAATCTGTGTGTATGATTTTGTATTTATGATCATGATCTTAAAATTGGCATTGCAATTATTGGTCTCATTGGTTCAACTCAACCTAAGAGGAGAATGGTACATTAGGTTTATAAAATTTGTGAAAACCCTTTATAAATTTAAAATCTTCTTTTAAAGTAGTTGTAGTAAAAGAATCAAGTAATGCAAGCAGTCACACACAGTAGGCGCAATGTATAGTGGTATGAGATAACTTCTCTACTCTACTCTTCCAAGCGCTTTTCTGAATGTCTTAGGTTCTACTGTCTCAATAGGGAGTACAAATTAGTGTCACCTCACTTTCCTGGATTCTAGCTATAGAAGGCATGAAATTCTTAGTGCTAAAGTACTTTTCTTTCCAGCTCTATGGGGCATGATGCAAACTAACATGCTGATTGCGAATCACAATCCAACAATCATCCTTGTTCTTCTTGAATTTGGTCTTTAACACCAACACAAGGAAATAAGTAAATAAAAATGAGAAAGAATACTATTACACCTTGGTAGTGTTTCTTTGTAAGCATAACGGAAGCCTTAATATTGATTAAGAGCTCGCTTTAATGCTAGAAGACCTTCCCTAAGTTGTTAGTGAGAGGCTTTAATGCAGAACTTTTGAAGATTGAATGCTTGAAGGCTTATGGACTTGAGTTGCCAATTAATTTGAAGTTTCTATTGACCCCTAGGGTCTGATTTTGATGATTAACAAAATTTGTTAATAACTTGAATTAAACTAATGACATCTGCTAAGATTTTTAGTTTCAAAAGAAGCTTCAGATGTGATGCAGACAAGTTCTGAGGATGTTCTGAAGGCTTCAGAGGAACTTTCAGAGGTTCAGAAATGGCTTCCAAAGGCTTAAGAGGGAGGAAATCTAAATTTAGAAGGAAAGGAAGAAGCTTCAGAGGATTTTCAGAAGAAGGAAGAAGCTTCAGAGTATGTTTAGAAGAAGAAGAAGAAGAAGAAGAAGAAGAAGTTCTAGTGACAAGAAGAAGTGTTCGAAGCTTTAAACATCTTTGAATGTTCTGAAGAGCAAATTAAAAGTAAAGTAGAAGCTTCAAGGTATGATTAGAAGGAAACTTAAAGCTTTAGAGCAACTTTAGAGTTGCTTCAGAAGAGAATACTGAAGCTTTAGAAGTGACACAGATAAGTTCAAGACCTTTAGAGTAGAGGAGAACAGAAGCATTAGAGGAGAAGAAATAACTGTTAGGCATGTTAGTGTTCGAAGGGAGCTTTAGAACTTCTGAAGCTAACTTCAGATATTTTGAAAATAATAGATGTTGGTAAGGGTTGGGAATGTTATCGTGGAAGAAGGCGCAAATTAATGGTAATGGATGAGCACTCAACTTTCAGAGGCTCTAAAGCAGAGTAATGAGGCAGATTATATTAAGTATTTAATACGTAATCTAAAATGGTCTAAAAATTACCAAAGAAGGTGTAATGACTAGGATAGTTTTAAAACTTATAAATAGAAGTTCCATTGAAGAAGAAACAGACTCTTGAGTGGATAAAACATGAAGCAATCTAAAGAACTCATGATTCTAAATGGTGTAATCACTCTAGCAAGCCTCAAAGCAAGCCTCAACGTTCAAGGTACTTTAAAGCTACATCTAATCATATTGGAGGGGACTGAAAGAACTATAATATGGTTTATTATATATCTTTATTTAAGCTTTAATCTATATACACTTAGGCTTGTTAAAGGCAGTTACTTCTACACACTATATCTATAAAGGGGAGTTATTAGTGAGCTCTGAAACCAGTTTGTATGAGTTTGTTGGTGAGCTTAGAGGAAAACTAATATTGTAAGAGTTGTTGGTGAGCTCAGTAAAACTAGATTATGTAGAGTTCTTGGTTAGCTCAGGAAACAAATGGAGGTGTGATTCCATAGGTTATAGTGAAACCTAAGGTTGAGAAAACCTTGGAGAGTGGAGTAGGTGTCAAGGGGGCCCAAATCACTATAAATCCTTGTATTTTTATTGTTTGTGTGCTTGTGTACTTCTACTACATTCCAGTTTCTACGCTTGCATAACTCATCTATTTTTCCCATTCCACTTAGAATCTTGCTTTACCATACAACCTGCATATTAGAGCACTTTGGGGGCAATAGTTTCTTGCTCAATAAATGCTTGCAACAACTTTTTGAACATCTCAAATTAGGTTGAGCACATGAGAGGAGTTGCGGTATTGGCTAAGGTCCATTGGCGGTAATAACAAGCACCTTCTAGATAGGTTGCAATAATTCTTTCAAAATTCTTCGAACCCATGTTTTGGACATTGGTAGGCAAACTATAGGCGGTTGCGGTATTTGACTACACTCCCCAGGTAATATCACGGTGGCATAGGCTTTTTTAGGCAATCTAGGCTTTCAGGTTGGCAAGCTATTTGTGAGGTGCCTCTGCTTTGGCTATGGGTTGCAGGAGGTATTGGCAAATGGCTTTGGGTGTCCAATGATTTTTATTTTGTCGAAACACTTCATGCGGTTGCTGCGTGTGGCAGCCATTTGGCTATGATCATAGGCAAATGCACTAGGCAGTTGCAATGCGGCAATGGCTTGCACTTTCACTTTTCTGAACTTTTGATTTTTATTAGCCTTTTGATTTTTCATGTCAATTTCATTATGAGTTTTTTAATCATCAAAATATAGATTTTCTTAGTTGATTTGCAAGTTGGAGCATTTACAATTTTCCCCTTTTTGATGATTGACAGAACTCATGCTTTTTTCATTTTGCTTTATGGTTTTTGTAATAATTTCCAAAATCATGTTATCCTTTTCGTTTCCAAAGTTAGATATAATGATCTCATAATGTCCTGTTATCTTAATGCATGAAAATTACAATGATTTTCAACTACTTCCAATATACAATAACCATAGGTTATCATATTGGCAAGTTGCTCATCAATTTGAACATAAACACATTTATCCATTAAACATTACATAATCATCTATTAAACACAATTATCAATCACACTCTAGTTTAAATATAAGCACCAAGCCATGTTTTAACAAGAGCACAACTTTCAAACCAATCCAAAGATAAATGTCATACTAAATCAAAGTATGGACATAAGTCTCAAACCAAACATACTATGAACATAAGTTTGATATTTCAAAACCAAGCCACTATGTGCACGTATTACTTAGCACAAATTCTTTGATAAAAATTCAAAATTAGAGACACACTCCTCTCCCCCTTTTTATCAAGCATCAAGGGCCAAAGAAGTGTAATAAGATCATAATTTATTATATTTTAATACCTAAATTCACATATTTTGGATCCTCAACTAATGTAATTTCATTAATTTATAATTATATTTAGTTATATATTGCACATAATGGAGTTAATTTCTATTTCAAATATTAAAACTGTAAAAAAGGAGCCGAAGATGATAAAGGCATCACTTTGAGGCAATTTCTGGACTAGATGGAGATTGATTCAGAGACAATGTTCAACATGAAAGATGTATTCCTTCAAATTATCTGTCTAAATAATTAAGAATCATTTGATTTTGCTATCAGATGAGGAATTTATGGCAAAAATACTAAAATTGCCTCTGAAGTTTCAGAGACTCTAAAAGCAACTTAAGAGGATTTGAAGGTGTTTCAGAATGGCTGCATAAAGTGATTTCAAAGGCATAACTATAAAAGCTATTCCATTACTCTAGAGCTTCTGAAAATAACTTCATAGGTTCTAAAGGAGTTCAACAAGCATTGAACGACTTCAGATGTGTGGAAGTATGCTTCAAACTTGCTAGAATGAGACGTTGAACTCTTCAACACGATCTTCAAGGTTCTGAAGTGAAGTTTTACAACCTCTAAAATATCTTACATGAAGAATCTAGTACTGAAAGCATTCCAGTTGGCATTCACTAGCTTCAGAGGATCTAAAATGCAGTTTCAGAACCTTTTAAGGAAGTTTACAGAGGAATTTTGCTAATCAAATACTAGAATTCAGAGGTTGCGGATTGCAGATAGATTCTTGATGTTATGACTTCTAAAATTACATTTAGACATTCTGAAGGTGTGCAACTAGTGCTTAGAGCTTCAGAGGTTCTGAAGTAATATTTTCAAACATCTAAAAAAATCTAGAAGTTTTGAAAGGCACTTTAGTTGGCATTGGCACTTCAGAGGTTTTGAAGAGGATTTTTAGAACCTCTAAAGAAACTTACAAAAAAACTTGCATCAAAAATTTGAATTTAAAGGCTTTTTCAAAGGTTGGCAATGTAGTTCAGAGTGGTTTGGCACCCACATTGCTATTTCAAGGAGGATTGTAGATAGAGGTTGGGAGCTACAGTGCCCAAGACATGTGGCAGCTTAATTTATTTTTAGAAATCCCATTTTTTTGTGTTACAGCCTTTGGGAAGCTATCTTTTTGCGTGAAAACCTACATTATGTGAAGATTACTATATATGATTTTGATAATAATAAAACTTATATTAAGATAAGAAATATGCATGCTTAAGTCTCTAACAATCATATGCATGATTTAATAAATGTTAATCAATATAAAAACATAATTATGAATTTTTAATTATGCATGCACACATTCCTTACTTAATGGTGGATTAATATTATTGAGTATTCATTAATGCTTTAATTTGTTGGAAAATACTAAGTACCATATTTAAGCTTTCACATTGTGCACTTAATAGGGATGTATATTATCCTTGCTCTACAATATGATTAAATCACATGAGGATAAAATACATTCTAATATTATATTTGAAAGCTAACAATGTAGCAAGTGCAGAAAAGTTCTAAGTGCATGATCACACTCATTTGCAACAAACTATCATAATTATCTACTATGTTCCAAAGGGTTGACCTGGTAAATATCATGGAAGAAGAAGAAGAAAATAGAAGGTTTGAAGACAAACAACAAGAAAGGCAACATTATCTAAGAAAAAGCTTCCACGAACAAAAGCAATGGGAGAAAAAAAAAGACTTCAAAGATGTGCTACAACGAGCTTGCTTGTCTATTAAATCCAAAGATAAAATTCCACAGACAAATGTAAGACAAAAGCAGCTGAAGATGAAGCTATAGTCAAGAAGTATAAAGTTTTTTGAGAAATTTGAACTATCTACACTAGCCAAAAAAATTGTCTAAGATAAAAAAAGAAGAGGAAGCTCCATCAAACACTCAAACAAATGAAGAAAGAAGAAATTGACACCTAGACAATCATGCACAAAGTAAAAAAAACTTTGTCTGATCAACAAAGTTAGAAGAATGGATTCATTTGAGGATAAAAAGGCAAGATGAACAAACAAAGGAGTGCAACTTTAGGCTGAGCCAAGATAGACAAATCAAGAATGAAGAAAGAAAGAAGTTGCAAAAGCAAACTTCTTTTAATGCTCAAAGAATGCAAAACAAAGAAGGAACTCCACTTCATCTACAAATAAAAAGTTTATCGATTACCTACTATAGACAAAGTGGAAGACAAAGTAGACATTACATAGTGAGCATAGATGAAGCTGAATAGACGAAGCTGAATAGACAAATAGCTACTTAAATAAAAAGGGGCTTATAATAGACAAAGGCACGTTGCAAGACAGGTTTATCTGATGTAAAAAGGCATGTTGAATTGTTCCAACTTGTAATGTAATACTACATTTCGTTTGTTTAAGCAAGATAAAGCAAACTTCATTTTCCACCCTCAACAGATAAATGGGGAACAAAAGAAGAACATGACACTTCGTCTATTTGTATAGACAAAGAAGAGTTTGTCAATCAACCAGCCCGACTGCGTCTGCACCACCCTGAATCTGTCTGTTGCTTACAACAGATGAAGCACATGCACGAAGAATCAACTAACAGAAAAATCTCTTAGAGAAATTCTTGTAGACAAAGTTGGGTTTGTCTATCTATCAGTTTGACTTCGTCTATGCCATTTAGAGTTCGTCTACTATTTATAATAGACAAATTCTAGTCACGAAGGATTGACTATAAGATAAACCAATGGAACAATCTGTCTGCAACTTATGCCAGACAAATGCAAACAGAGAGAGGCCATGACTTATCAAAGGAAAGTTGATTCATGTCACTTGCATCCAAATGGCATTTGCACTCTTGCTATCATTGTGTAGACCTATCTCAGTCACCATTTTTGGTAATAAGCAGTGTTGTAGATTTTTTTAAACTATGAAAGGTTAAACGAGGAACACCTTTTGACATAGCTCATCTTTCTCTTTGAACAATAATGCAACAGCAAGAGACAAATCAAAAAGACCTAAACATCAATGCTAGAAGTCTCAATGGTCTTTCATTCAATGCTACTCTTGTTTCTACATTCAACAGAACCCATCTTCTCCAATGGTTGAAACTATGAAGAAACTATTTAAAGAGACAAATTGGAACGATTCAAAGGTAGTGAAGGAATACATTACAAGTGAGCTTAGTCTTATGCAAATCCTTCCACCCATGGCCAAAAGCTTAAACCATCAACTATCTTTTATGAGCCTTAACCTACAAATCTTTATAGCCATTATTTTTACATTTTTTGAAGATCTTTCTATGTTATTTGAGTTGTAAAAGAGATCATCTCTTCCCCTGTGCTTGAGAGAAACACTAAGTAAAAGTGTATAAGTTTTTTGGCAAACTTGAAATCAGAGAGTTGTTGGTGATCTCTTGAAAACCAACAAGTTTGCTAGTGATCTTCAAAACCAATGAGTTTCCTAGTGAGCTCATGAAAACTAGAAGAGTGATGAGAGCACTAAGCTTATACCCCCTGGAGCTAGAATCCAGAAAAGTGTTGGGAATACTTGTTTATGCCCCCTAAAGCTAGAATCTAGAATAGTGCAGGGAGCATTATTGTATTTCCATTATAACCTAAGGCATAATGAGTGTGTGCTATTGGAAGAGTGGATGTAGGGATAGGGTTTCCAAACCACTATAAAAATTGTATTATTTATGTGTGTGTTTACTTGTTTTATCTTCATGTACTTTACTATTTTTATTAGCTATCTTACAATACACCTCACACAATCACGAAAAGAGGAAAATATTTCAATAGGGGCAAAGTAATGAATTTTTACATACCTAATTCACCCCTCCCCTTTTGGGTTAAGCCACACTATGGGACTCTATAAGTGGTATCAAAGCGAGCTAGATAAACAATTCTAGTGATCCATTTGGCTTACCTAACAATTTCATCCTCTGCGTTCTTCAAAGTGTGGTCTATTGGGCTTATTATGCATAATTTTGATGACAATAAAACTTGGCTTAAGGCTTGATTTTTGTGAATAATGACTTAAATATAAGAAGCCTAAAGTATGCTTGGATTGTGCACTCTTTGGTCAACCTACCATTTATTCAAGCATAATATGCAGATTATTTTAAGGAATAAAGGATTTATCATGGTTCATAGTGCATTAACATTGCTTATCATATGTTGGATCATAGATGCATTTCTACTTAAACATAAGCATGTATTTCATTGAATTATCATCTTAAGCCTTTACTTGATATGATATGTGAGCTTAAAAATTATTATGGTTAAACACATTTGAATAAGCATGCTTCATAGATATACTTGACTAAATTTATCCTTGCTCAAAGCTTCATTCAAATTTTTATCCATGTTTGAAAGCTTATGAAAACTATATGGGAAAAGGTGTTATGATTTATTCCAAGTTTCCCAAGTGGAAAGTACAGAAATATTGAGTGTAGGATCACAGTCACTTGCCGCAAACGCCTATAGATAACACTTGCCATCCATAGATGAAGTACTTCGTCTGAAGATACCACCTGCCAGTTCATAGCCGCCCTCTAATATCGCTTGTGCAGTAGTCACTCGGCACAGCCGCTTGCTATATCGCATGCGAGTGCACAACAAGGTAGATGCAAGAGTTTTTGGAGACATTTGACTACAGTCGCTTAGAAAAGTTGCCTGCCATATCGCCTAGCACATAGTCACTTAACACAGCCACCCGGCACTAACCCCTACTGACTTCCAATGTTTGAAAATTTGAACGTTGCAGGCCTCAAAGTTGCTTCCCACTTCTTCCAACGGTCATATTTTTGAAGTTCTATTTAAGGAGAAGCTAAGGGACGATTCAAGGTTGAAGAAGCAAGGGGACTGAGCTTGAAAACTTCTACAAATCTTTGCATCCCTAGGTGAAGAGCTTTAAACTTCAAATATCATCCAAGAGCTTCATTTTTGTATATCTATTCAAGGTTTACTTCTTCCATATATCCAAGGGAGATCTTGTGTGCTACAAAGAGTTACTCAAAGATTTAAGTCCTCCTAAAAATCATCAAGGAGATTGAGGGTTCTAAGTGACGAAGGTGAATCTACCAATAAGAAACCCATTCAAGTCCTCCAAGTGTTTTCACTACCAGAGCTACTAAGATCAAAGAGCTTTAACGCCACATCAATACTACATCAAGGGAGTTTGAAATCACTATAGTGTGCTTATTGTGTTATCATTTTATTTATGTTTTAACTATGAGCAATCATCAGCCTAGATAGAGGCATATCGTTGTACACAAAATACCTATAAAGGTAGAGTTTTTGGTGAGCTTATGAAACCAGAGTTATATCCCCTAGAGGTGGAATCTAGAAAAGTACTGAGAGCACTGTGAATATGGCCCCTAGAGCTAGAATCTAGAAGAGTGTTGGGAGCACTATGTTTATGTCCCCCTAGAGCTAGAATTTAGAAGAGTGCTAGGAGCGCTATGTTTATGCCCCCTAGAGCTGAAATCTAAAAGAGTGCTAGGATCATTACTTGTACTTCTACTATTGGATATAGTGGAACCCAGGACAAAAGGTGTATGTGTTCTTGGAAGAGTGGATGTCGGGATGGGGTGCTCGAACCATTATAAAAATCTTGTTATTTGTGTGTTTGATTGCTTTACTATTTATGCAATTTATTGCATTATTATTCATCTCATATTGCATAGCACACAAGCATGAAAATAAAGAAATTAATTTTATAGGGGTTAAGCAATAATTTTTAAAGACCCAATTCACCTCTCTCCTCTTGGGTTAAGCCACCTTATGGGAACCAACAAGTGGTTTTAGAGGAGGCTAGATAAACTATTCTAGAGATTCACATGGCTAACCTAATAGTCCCATCCTCTGTGTTCTTGAAAGGATATTCCACTCCCAACCACCACACTTTAACGTAATGAGCTTTTGTCAGTAAAAGAGGAGTTAAAAATGCAAGAGAAATGATAGACAAGTCAAAGACATCTTCTAAAGGGCAAATAAATTTGCGTTTAAAATTTACTCATTTGTCTATTGTGGGATAGCTTAAAATCACGCGCCTTGGTTTACACTAGGAGTGGTTCAGATCACACTAGGAGTGACTTAAGGCTAGTAATCAACTACCTAATGTGCTGAATATCAAGCGATGGGCTATATTTAATTGGTATTTTAATGGACCACGTAAATAATTTTTGGTTGAACCATTCAAATTAAAAATACAATTAATGTATCTAAAAATATCTTGCTTAAATTTTAGTGGAGCCAAAGCCCTACTACGCCACCAAGGCTTTGCCATGCCAGTTGTGCTTCGCTACGCCAGCTGTGCTCTGCAACGCCAGACTCTACCATGCCACTAAGGCTCTGCTACTCTAGCTGTGCTCTGTAATGCCAGGCTCTACCACGCCACTAAGGCTCCGCCATGCCACCATGGCTCCACCATACCAATCATGCTCTGCAATGCTAGGTTTCACCACACCAGTTGTGCTCTGCAACTCCAGGCTCCGGCATGCCACCAAGGCTCTGCCATGCTAGTTGTGCTCTACAACGCCAGGCTCCGCTACGCCACCAAGGCTCGGCAATGCCACCAAGGCTTGGCCATGCCACTAAGGCTCAACCACTCCAACTGTGCTCTGTAAAGTCAGGCTCCACCATGCTAGCTATTTTCTACAATGCCAGGCTCTACCACACCATCAAGGCTCGGCCATGCCACTAAGGCTCAACTAGGCCAACTGTGCTCTGTAAAGTCAAGCTCCACCATGCTAGCTATACTTTGCAATGCCAGGCTCTACCACACCATCAAGGCTCGGCCATGCCACTCAGGCTCAACCACGTCAATTGTGCTCTATAAAGTTGCAATGCCAGGCTCTACCACATCATCAAGGCTCGGCCATGCCACTAAGGCTCAACCACGCCAACTGTGCTCTGTAAAATCAAGCTCCACCATGCTAGCTATACTTTGCAATGCCAGACTCTACCACACCATCAAGGCTCGACCATGCCACTAAGGCTCAACCACGCCAACTGTGCTCTATAAAGTCAAGCTCCACCATGCTAGCTGTACTCTGCAATGCTAGGCTCTACCACACCATCAAGGCTCTGCCACACCAACTGTGCTTTGCAATGCTAGGCTCCGCCACACCACCAAGGCTCTACCACGCCAGTTGTGCTCTACAATGCCAGGATTCGCCATGCTCATTATGCTCTGCAATGCCAGGCTCCGCCACTCCATCAGGCTCCACCATGCCAGCTCTGCTCTGGCAACGCCAGGCTTCGTCACTTCACAAAGGCTCTGCTACACTAGTTGTGTTCTACAATGCTAGGCTTCGCTACGCCACTAAGGCTACACCACACCAACCATGGTCTACAACACCAGGCTCCGACACTCCAACAAGGCACCACCACGCTAGTTGTGCTCTTCAACGCTAGGTTCCACCATGCCAATTGTACTTCACCACTCCATCAAGGCTCCACCATGCCAACTGTGCTCTATAACACAAGGCTCTACCATGCCATCAAGGCTCTGCCATGCTAGTTGTGCTCTACAATGCCAGGCTCCGCCACACCACCAAGGCTCTATCACGCCAGTTGTGTTCTGCAATGCCAAGCTCTGCCATGGCAGTTGTGATCTGCAACACTAGGCTCCGCCATGCCATCGAGGCTCCACCAGGCCACCAAGGCTCTGGCACGCTAGTTGTACTCTGCTATGCCATCAAGGCTACACCACACCATCAAGGCTCTACCACGCAAACTGTGCTCTACAACCCTAGGCTCCACCATGCCATCATGGCTCCGCCACACCAGTTGTGCTCTACAATTCTAAGCTCCGCCATGCCATTAAGGCTCTACCATGCCAATTGTACTTTGCAATGCCAAGCTTTGCCATGCCAGTTGTGCTCTGCAATGCCACCAAGGCTACACCACACTAATTATGCTCTGTAACACCGAGCTCCGCCATGCTAGTTGTGCTCTATAACTCCATCAATGCTCCGCCACACCAATTGTGCTCTACAATGTTAGACTCCACCATGCCATCAAGGCTCCGCCACGCCACTAGGCAAGCTCCACAAAGCTAGTTGTGCTCCACTATGCCAGGCTCCGCCATGCCAGTTGCATTATAGTGGCTATAAAAGTCTTAGTTTTTAAGAAGAAGAGAGAGAGAGAGAGAGAGATTTTCTAAGAGAAAGAGAGGTGGTTCTGCTTCTGCTAGAGTTCATCTTCTCCCAAGGCTAGGCTCTTCCAGAACATTCTTAGGAGACAGACTCTGCTCAGGCATTTCCTCTTCTTGAAGATAGACTCTCTTCTTCCTCCTCGTTGAAGTTTCTTCTTCTTCCACAATAGTGAAGGAACTTGGATTTTATCTTATTTCATCTTGAGGCAAGTGCCTCATTGTTCTATAATCGTTATGGCCATCTGATCTAGCCTTGGAAAAAACTCCACCATGGTGCACTGCAGTTTCTTCTGCTTGTGATGTGGTGGGTTTATACTCCAAGGAAGGCAACCATTAAAACTCTATGGTCTCTTGAATGAGAAGTAATGGACCATAATAAAATTCATCTCTTTTCTGTAAACATTAATAAAAACAAGAAAAATGAATTCCATGAATAGATTCCATGCCAAATATTGAATAAGAGGAGCTTACATTTATTGCGGACTTTTGACTTAAGTAAACATGGGGAAGATGACCACTTTTGGTGAACTCCCTAAATTTACTAATCTTTTGATCATAAGACCAGATTGCCTATTAGTAGAGTTGAAACCCTAGTGGGGTCCACATGGAGTCGGGGCTCACGGATCATGGAGATGATGGCATGGGCCCCACCTACCATTTCACATTGTCCAAATAAAACCTAGGGATAACCACTAGTAGTAATTATGATTAGGCTTAATTTTAGCTAATTAAGTTAATCCGCATTGTCCAAGTTGTTAAACCCTTTCAATCCATATAAATTCACCATTTGTAACCTGGATCTACGATCTCTCAAAGGTTAAATGGCAGAGATCGCCACCCACTTTTGGTTTTCCATGGGATATTAGAAAACACCACTCACCAACTCATTCAAAAGCCTAAGTCTATAACCGAGTCATTAAGTCATGACTCACCGAGTCACTGAGTCATGACTCACCGAGTCAAACCTTAGCGAACACCACTCACAAACTTATTTAAAAGCCTAAGTCTATGACTGAGTCACTGAGTTACGATTTACCAAGTCGCTGACTTACCACTCACCGGGTCACTAAGTCATGACTCACTGAGTAAAACCTTAGCAGATACCATTCATCAAATTAGCTAAATTTAGTCAACCTGGCTCATTCTTCCTAAGCTTCTCATGGGCAATTGAGAGAGCCGAACTAAAAACCAGTCATCCTGGTTCCACTCTTTTTAAGCTTTCAATAGGTAATTGAGAGAGTCGAGCTAAATTCAGTCAACCTAGTCCACTCTTCTTAAGCTTCTAGGCAATGAGAGAAAGCTAAACCAAACCTAGGTTACCAATTTTTTTCAGGTCTCTTTCAGGTTTAAACACAATAGATATCACCTGGTCGTAAGTCGTTCCGGGATATACCAATTGGGTTGCAAACCATCTACTGTCTCCATGGTTTCATATAGTCTAAACAATATAAATCACCCTATCTTTATTCCATTCAGGACAAACAACTAGATCAAAATATCCATGCTTTAGGTTGACCCAGTGTCTTGCAACCTAGTCTAGAGTCGTGTCATCCTATCCACCCACCAGCTTGAGATGACCCACTAAATTTCAAGACGACCCACTAAATTTTAAGTTATCGCAATGTGCATAACAATCCCAAAGATAGAACACATTTATTTTGAGAAAGAGTGTGTTTTATTTTTGGGTCTTGGTGGTGCTGTCGTGGGCACACCAAATTTAGAACCTTGCTCCAATCTAATTTTCTGTAGTAGTGTGAGTAAGGGT
>JAYJMB010002958.1:0-14663 GCA_036873735.1 Pouteria campechiana
ATAATTTTCTCAAAACTTTAATTATACAACCTATCGACCCGGCAAAATTAGCAAAACTTTACAATAACAAAAATTTAATTTGTAAAATTTTCCAGGGCCTTACAGTGGGGCACCACTAATAATAGTGAGAGATTGGCGTGGGCCTAATAGGCTTTCTAGTCAGGAGTACAGGGATGGACCAGAATACATCAAAGCAAAAAAAGGGGTGTTGTCTATTCTATTGACTGCCTCCCAGTGGATGATTAGGGATGATAATAGATAATGAAGTTTGGGTATGAACAAATAAGAATAATTTGAGAATAGTGAGGTATTGAAATTGAGTTAAGAATATGCTGAATAGGAGTCACGTGCATTATAGTAAAGGCTCATTCTTGTATTATTATGAGACACTGTATGTTGTGAACTTATTTAAACATGTAAATTACTTATGATTTTCATATTTGGTTTTTTAATTACTATTTAATCATATACCTACTTACTAAGTTACTTAGACTCACCCTGTTTTAATTTTGGTTTTTAGTTGATAGGCCTGAAGATGGAGCCCAACATGGGCTTGGGGCTCAAGATCAGGATGCGCTATGAGTCATGTCCGTTAAGCATCCACCAATATGAAAACTTTCTTTTTGACATTTTGTAATGTGTATGTAAATTGTGAATTGTAAATTTGGGTGTGTGTTGTATATAAAGGTGTATAGATTTAGTTTGGGTGGCATGTCATGATACATGATAGGCATGAAATCTACCTGACTACCTCCATCACAATGCAACTATTGATTTTGGGCATTTGTGGGTGTATGATGTATAGTTTATAATGATTTTAATATTCATGATTATACAGGATGATGAATTATATAGTGATGAGTGAATTTTAGTTACTTATAGTTTGTATTTTCTGGCTTAATTTCATGCAATCATTAAGTGGTTTAATGTCAATCTCACATATTTTTTTTATGTGTTTAGGTTATTAGAAGAGTGGATACAAGGAGAGAAAGCAAGCAATTATGGAGTAATAAAGCAAGGATGGAAGGCACATGAAGCAACAAAAGGACCAAAGCTGAAACGACAATCAGCAGAGTGACCAACGTGTTGGTGCCGCCAGTTCTAGAGTTGGTCAAATAGCCGTATTTTAATTTTTTTAGTATTATTTTATATTACAGAATTTTGACATTTTGGGGATAAATTTTAGTAGTTTTGGGGATTCCTTTACCAAGGACACTAGAGTTTTTCTTAGGAGGGATTTTAGAGGATTCCTTGTGGAGTAAAAAGTGGAGATTCGAAGGAGCAAAGGAGATTCTAGAAGAAAACTTGCCATATGATGTTCTTGGTGAAGGGAGTATATTTTATTTTCTTCATGAACTAATTTTATCTTTCTAGGGTGAAGATGTAGCCCTTTTTGATGAACCTTGTTATTTGGATTATTGATTATTTAATGCAATTCTATGTTTTTATTCATGGGTTTCATTCTAATCTTTTGATTTGTGTCATTGCTTCATCACCAATTTCATAAATCTTATTAATTGTCTATGCATAGTTAAGGCATACACTTAACATACAACCATGAACTCCCTTAAATGAGAAAAGTACAAGGTTAAGGCGCAAACCTAACGTACAACTATTCTACTTTGTTTATAGTTCTTGATCTTAATGGGTTTTCACCTTAATTATACTACACACCGTAGGTAATTGGAATAAGTGAAAGTGCTTGATTTAAACCTACATAATAAATAGTAATAATCATATCATAGAAAGAACGAACCCAAGCATTCATTGAATCCAATATCCAAATAGCAAGGCGAGTCATTAAGTGGTGAAATCTGAACCCTAGACCTTTACCACTTGAGATTCATCCTATTTTATTTTATAGCCCTAGATTTCTGATTATCTCTTTAGTTTGTTATTATTATTATTATTATTTCAAACCAACAATCCATTCTTTTAGAGTTTGTTTTAGGTTGTAACTTAATTTGATTAAATCAGTTTGTCATTCTCTGTGGGATTGACCCTTGCTCACACACATTGTACTACTATACAATCGTGTATTGTGAGGTATTATAATTTAAATCATCAAGTTTTTGGCACTGTTGCTGGGGAATGGTTCCAAATTGATTTAATTAAGTTTAGTTTCATTTTTTCTTTTCTTTTGCTTTTTTATATATCTCTTTTTATAGACTTACAAATCTTTCTTTTTGGTTTTGTAGAGTTTGAATGCATGGAAGGAGATCGTTGAGTCAAACTCAGATTCCGTTAGTTGATCAAAGAGAGAAGGCAAAAATTAATCTTGAGAACATCCTTGAGGAAGAGGAACTTCACAAAGAAACTTAAGAAGAAATTATAATGGTAGACAACACAGATAATAATGTGGCTCAACTAGCTCAAATAGCTCAAAAACTCATGAAAGAGTTTGCACATCTACCATTAGCATATCACCCTCATGCATTGTATTAAATGATGAAGCTAGAAATTATGAAATCAAGCACATTCACTTTATATGCTTCCATCATTTCATGGTATACCTGCAGAAGACCCATTGACTTTCATGCATGATTTTTATGCAAAAATCCAAACTTTTCCTTTGCAAGGATTGATAAAAGACCAAGTACACATGAGATATTTTCCATATACTCTGAAAGATGCTACTAAAACCTAGTTTATGACTTTGACACCTGGCTTTTTGACTACATGGGAAACAGTTTATAATAAATTCATTAACAAGTTTTATTCTCATTCTCATGCCAAGACTGCTGAACTTAGAGGAAAAATTGCTAAATTCTCTCAGCTTGATTGAGAAGCTTTCCATAAGGCATGGGAAAGGTTCAAAGCCATTTTGATTCAATGCCCTCATCATAGATATCCTTTAGATCTTCTTAATCAATTCTTCTATGATGGACTGACACAACCATGTTAAAGCCATGGTTGATAATGCTGCAGGGGGAATCATGGGAGAGAAGACTCCAAAAGAGACCTATGAGTTGTATGAGATGTTAGGGGCCAACTCCCAATAGAAAAGTATGAGAGGTAAGTCTAGAGGCATTTATGAAATAAATTCTAATACAAACTTATCTTTGCACATGTCAAAGATGGCTAGATAGATGAAGTCTTTGTGTTTAATGGTTGCAACCCAAGAACACTTTAAAGGAGATGCTAATCAGGCTAATGCACTGAATTTTTACAATTAGCAGTGACCAAGGAATGATCCATACTCAAATTCCTACAATCCAAGGTAGAGAAATCATCCTAATTTCGCTTGGAGCAATGAGCACAACCAGAATCAAGATGTATCCTCTTTTTAGCCAACAAAGCCTAAGCCTAGTCTAGAAGAAACCTTGCAAAATTTCATGCAAGCTTCACAAAATCAATTTCTGGCCAATGATGCAAGGTTTTAGCATGTGGATTCAACACTGAATGACATAGAGGCTTCGGTGAGAAAGATGGAAACACAGCTAGGTCAAGTTGCTAAAGCAGTGCAAGGACACAGACTTGGACAGTTGCCTAGCCAGCCGGGCAGGCAAAAACTCTTCTTGGAAATCAATGAAAAGGGTTTTCTTCTTGACTAGAAGTTAAATATAGCACTTCTTGGAAGGCAACCCAAGATTTTGAGCTTTTATTTTTCTTTCACTTGATTTTAGTTATTAGGAAAAGTTGATTTGCTGCTTTAGTAAATAGGTTAGTATTAGAGTAGTTTGCCCAAGTTGTACTTTGAATATTTTTTTTTATTATTTTGCATTGAATAAATTGCTCTTCTATATCTCTAACAAGTTGAAAACATTGAAGCAATAATTGCATGATGTGATAGAATAATGGACCAAATCAAAGTGTTGCATCAAAGTCTTGAAGAAGGGAAGCAAAGCACATGAAGTCAAAGCAAAATAATCATCACAAAGTGCTAAAAAGAAAAAGGGAAGCCAAGGCACGTAAGTTAAAAACAAATTATGCAATGAGGCAGCGGATGATACCACCAACGCCAGACACTACCCTCCTTTTTATATTTTTATATACTTTTATTTTTTCCTTCCTCTTTTCTTTTCCACTCGTGGGTAACTCTCTCCCTTCCTCTCTCCTCACCCAAACCACCCTCTTTTCCCCTCTTTCTTATCCACCCTTCATCCCACTCTTCCCCACTCCATTCCCCTTCAAATTCACCTCCTCTCTTACTCATTCCTTTTCCTAAACACATCCACACTCTCCCATCTCTCTCATTATTACATCTCTACTCCAACCCTTCTTCCTAAAGTCATCTTCCTAAGTTGGGTAATCAAAGAGACTTGAGGTTTGAAGAACCCAAGGTGAAATCCAATATTTTTTACTTTAATGTACTCTTCTTACTCTTCTTTTGTTAATTCTAAAGCAAGTTGATGGATTTATATGATGAAAGGATGAGTTTTCATGTTGCACATGGAGGGTTTGATAAATTGCTTGAGAGAGGAGAGTTGTGCTTTTAATGATGGAATCTATGCTTTATTACCTCATTGATCCTTTCTTAATCTTTTAATATTATGTGCAAGAAAAGAAGATAGATTTTTTGAGGCGGGAGATTGGTTTTTCAATTTGCATGATAGGTGTTTGATGAAATGTTTGAGATGATGTTATGTTGATTTTCAAGATGAAAATTGTGTTACGATGTATGTGGTTATATATGCTTTGAGAAGTGAGAAGTGTGTGGGATTGTGAATTGAATTTTCCATATCTTGGAAGTGTTTGAAGTATGATCTATGAAGGTTTATGTTGTACCCACTATGCTTATGCATATGCTTGCCTTTGAATCAATGAATATGGCTTGTGGGAGTAAATTTTCAATTGAGCTCATAGCATTTAATGGAATGTTTAGCTTCTACATTGATTGAATTTTCATGCCTATTGATTCATGTTTGTTTGTGAAAGTGTTAGCATGCTTGAGAGATGCATTAAGATCATGTTGAATGAGATGCTTGCTAGGTGTTTGGTGTAATGCCTAAGGGAGAAATTGCATTGAGAGGAAGCTTATTGAGTATGCTTAAACCTCTATACAGTTCTAGTATTGTAGTGATGTGCTTTAGTGTGATATGGGATTTGCTAATTTTTGATTACTTATCATATTAACTTCCACTATCTTTGTTTTCAAGGTTTGTCAGTATGCCTCCACAAAGACCTACAACTTCCAGCCCATCTAAGAGATGGAGGGTAGAGTTTGAGCTCACATTTTTCAATAAAAATATAGAACAGCTGTATGCCACCACCATTGCAAATCATGAAGGGATACGCGAGAGAGGCATTGAAACAACTTGCCATGACATCCAAGGCAATCATCAGAAGGCAGTGGCAGAGGTTCGTGGCTTAACCTGAGCCAGCTATGATTTCTTTAATGAGGGAATTCTATGCCAATGCTAGAGCGCAATATGTGGTGGATCCCGATGAAAGAAGAATTCTTGTGAGAGAGAAGATGGTTTCTTTTGATAGGTCTTCTATCAACCACTGTTTTGGATTGGAAGACATTGAAGCAGATGACTACATTGCATGGCTTGCACAAGGTTCTCATTATGATGTAGTCATTGCTCATTTGGCTAGAGGAGGTAGCAGATGGAAGATGCAATTTGAGAGAGTAATTAGTTTTCCATGCGATCAGTTAAGAGCAATCCCACAAGCTTGGAATTATTTTATTTCTACTAAATTGATGCCTTCTAACCATGTTTCTGATGTTACCAAAGATAGAGCTCTACTGAATTTTGCTATTATGACATTATTGTCTATTGATGTGGGAGGGTGATAGAGAACTCCATTATTTCTTGTCTGATTGGAAGGTTGACAAGTAGCCTTAGCCATCCTTCTCTAATTTGTCAACTGTGCTTCATGGCAGGTGTTCATGTCAAACCACAAGAGGAAATCCAGCCACCTCTCCCTCTCATAGATTATGCAATCATGGAATAATTGGAATGGACTAGTAGAGAAAGCCAAAGAATAGGGCAATCTTCCACTACCCCCAAGCTCTTACCAGTAGAGACGGTCAAGGCAATCCTAGAGTAGTGCACCCACATTATCTGGTTTACAAGACCAAATTTTAGATATGCATCTTTCCAATGAACACTGGTAGCAACAAACAACAATGCAGATTAACTTCTTAGTGGATCATGCTATGGCAATGTAGTCTATTTTTCAAAACTGTAATTTTTTTCAGGATGCAGGATCGATTATCTTTCCCACTCCTCTAGCTTTTCAACCATACCATCCACAAGTTGATAAGATGAGTTAGATGCTTCCTCTGATGTGTAGTCTGACATGTTTTAAGGAAGTCCTTAGTTTATTATTTTATTTTCACATGTGGGGGAGTAGTTGTGTGTTTTATTGAGTGTTCTGTTTTTGTTTGAGTTTGAGTCTCTTTGAGTTTGAGTTGTTGAGTTAGTTATTCTGAGATTTATATTATGACTATTAGGATTTGCTTCCAAGAGCAATTTGGTGCCAATGTGTGAAACTAATTAAGATATTTCTCTCTTATTAATCATTACCATGTTGAGTTTTTGATTATAATTGCATATAATTTAGGAAGAAGGATAAGCATTCTTTATGATCTACTAATTCCTATACAAAATTTTTCCTTCTTCATGATTGTGGAAACGTTTCATGCACACGATGTCATAATCATGCAAAGTATATGCAAATTAGCTGACAATGGTGTTAACTAATTAACTTATTTTGATTGCAACAAGCATGTTAGGACTTGTTTGAGTATCCCTCAAGGTGAAATCCTAGACAACATGTTTACTTGGAAGTGATTTAGGCATTCTTTGATCAGTTTGAGCCTTTCAAGCTAACCAAGTACAGTCATGTCACTAGTGTCTCCATTGAGCTTTATGAAAGAATGACATTGATGCTGATAAGTGAATTTCATTCACTTACATTATATATGTTCAAGCTTACTTATTTGTAAATCCTTGTTACTTTTAGATGTATTTCATATTTATTTGTTGAATTTTCTAGGTGCTTGGAAGATGGGAAAAAAAGTGAAAATGAAAGGAAAAGATGAAGCTCAAAGAGTAGACAAAAAGAAAACTACAAAGGAGCTACAAAACTCTGCCTACAAGAGAAAACCCAGCTGGCGCCACTGGTGCCAGGATCCATTATAACCACCTGGTGGCTAGTAGGCACCGGCGGCGCTCTTTATTTTTAGCTAGCTTGGTTAGGGGGTTTTTAAGGCAATGAGATAGGGTTTTTCAAGGGATCTTTCCACTTTCATTCTAGGGTTCTTAGAGAGGGTTCTCAGGGGCAAAGCTTTGAAGTTTCTTATGGAGAAGAAGGGAGATTTTGAGTAAACAAGAGGAAGGAGAGAGGATGTTCTACATTGTGATGATATAACCCTATTTGATATTCTTTGTTATGTAGATTGTTGGTTACAAATGACTATATGATCTTATTTCATTCATTATGTTGTTTATAACCCTATAAATTGAATTTTTTTATACAATTAAATCATCACATTCAATAGTTGTATAAGCACTTTTAATCACACCTAAATTGGGCAGCAATTTGATCATCAATTAACATTCAAGATTTCCATAAAAATCCAATTTTAACTAAATACACATGTCATTGTAATAAATGTCACTTATCTCAAATATTTGGCACATATAGGATCTGATCCATCAAAATTGGTAAACACAAAAGTTGTAGCCTTTGTTGCAAAATTTTCAATGAATCAAAAATCACTAAATTATGATTTCTCATAAAAAGTTATAGCCAAAATAGTACAACCATCTCCAATTTAAGAGGCGTCACTTTGTAGGACCAATGACTCAAAATATAAGCTTAATTAGGAAATGTAGTCAACATAAAAGTTATGCTCCTAGAAATTATCTGAATAATGAAAAAAAATCACCTAATTCTGAGTTTGTACGAAGAAGTTATGGTTAAAATACTAAAACTACTCTAGACGAATGAAAATTCTAGAAATCACATTAAATTTCCTAATTTACATCATTAATCACCATGTTTAAACATCATGCTAGTCACCCTTGATCAAGATAAAATTAAATAGTAATTTAACACCAATTAATGCACACAAATTTAACAATACATAACTCATGTTCATGTAATAATTTAGTAGCAACTTGATTTATTTTGTCCACATTAATTAAGTATCAATTTGACATGATTTTTCAAGAATCCTTATGATAGAAAATTACACCATTATTTCACAATAAAATTATTCATTACCTCAAATCCTGCATTATTAAATATTTTGCTCATGAATGAGCAAATGAGTAAATTTGGAGGTATTTGATAAGCGAATTTCATTCACTTACATTATATATGTTCAAGCTTAGTTATTTATAAATTCTTATTAATTTTAGATGTATTTCATATTTATTTGTTAAATTTTTGAGGTGTTTGGAAGATAGGAAAGAAGAGAAAATGAAAAAAAAAAAGATGAAGATCAAAGAGTAGAAAAGAAGAAAACTATAAAGGAGCTACAAAACTCAGCCTACAAGAGAAAACCTACCTGGTGCCGCCGACCATCACCTAGCACCGCCGGCGCCAAGATCCGTTATGACCACCTTGCGGCTAGTAGGATGGCACCGGGTGGAGCTTTGAAGTTTCTTGTGGAGAAAAAGGGAGATTTCAAGTAAGCAAGAGGAAGGAGAGAGGATGTTCTACATTATGATGATATGGTCTAAGGGAGTTATTTTAATTTCTATTATGAATTAAATCCCTCTTTTTGGGGTAAAGATATAACCATATTGGATACTCTTTGTTATGTGGATTATTGGTTATAAATTATTATATGTTCTTGTTTCATTCATTATGTTGTTTGTAATGATTTGATTCATTTTATTGCTTGATCACCGATATTATTAGTTAGGTTGATTATCTAACCATGGTTAGGGTAGACAACATATGCTAAACCATGAGTTCCCTTAAATGAAAAGGATAGATGGTTTAAGGTAGATGTCGTATGCTAAACCATCTTATTTTGGTTTATTATGTTCTTGAGCTTAATAGGTTTTCACCTCAATTATGCTACACACCATGAGTAATTAGAATGAGTGAAAATACTTGATTTGAACCCACACACCTAATGGTAATGATCATATATTTAAAAGAACAAACCCAAGTAAAGCATTGAATTCAACATTCCACTAGCAAAGGGGTATCATTTAGTAGTGACATTGGATCCCTAGACCCTTGCATCTTGCTAATCTCCCTACATTATTATTAGTCATTGATTTTTACCATTCCATTTAGTTTCTGCAATTCCATTCAACACTACATAATATTCATTTAGATCTAAATACATTATTTTGAAGGATAGTGTAATTAAGTAACTAAAACTAATTAAGTTAGTTTGGTCATTCTTTATAAGATTGACCCTTGCATTGCATACTATATTGCTATATATCCATGCACTTGCAAGGAATCATATTTAGAACCATTAAATGCTAACCTAATATAAAGATATTTTGGAATGTGCTTGTATAGTAGAAAGGGAGGAAGAAGAATAGACTAAACTATGAGAAAGGAAGCATGCTAGAGATAGTCATTCGGGACACAAAAAGAAGTCCCAAACTAAGCAAGGAAGTAGTGCACCTTATGAGTAGGTTTGCTTTAATTGTAAATAGTTAGGCCATTTGAGGTTTGGGTGTCCACTTTTGCTTAGAAGGATGGGAGGATAATAGACCAGATTAGCCCTAGGATAAATGAGAGAAATAAGTCAAACATCTAAGGTGACACAAGAAGTAGTAGGATAGAAGAGGCCACTCACTTGCTTCCAATGCGGCAAACTTGGTCACTAGTGATGCTATTGTCCTTCCTTATAGGTGAGGAGTGAGAGTGTAGCCTCTCAAGCAACACCACTACCTACATGTGGTGGGTTTTAGGTGAGGGGTAGAGGTCATGGACCTAATATTGCTTCGGGGCACCAGTAGGGGGAGTAGAGTCCCCAAATGACTGCAATCTCAATCACGAGTAATCTTTTTTTTGCTTTTGCATGACATATGTATTATTTGACCTGGGTGCATCTCAATCTTTTGTATCTATTGTATTTGTGTATAAAGCAGGATTATCTAAATATCCTGTGCATTATGTGGTGGAAGTGTCTACTCCATTGAAGGCTGGCAGTACAGTGTTTAAGGCATGTTATGTTATTCCTATTATGATTGAGAGTAAACAGTTTTATGTTGACTTGATTGTATTGAATATGGAAGGTTTGGATATTATATTGGGCATGGATTGGCTAGCTAGGTATGAAGGTACGATTGATTGTAAAACTAAACAAGTAATTTTAAAAGCCCTTGATGAGGTTGAAATCATCTTTAGGAATTAGCCTAAAGGTGAAGTGCCTAAACTTGTATTGGCTATGAAAGCCCTCAACCTAGTGTAAAAGGGGTGTGCGACTTATTTAGTATCCGCCATAGACGCCCATTCTGAGCATTGATCATTAGAGGATATCCCTATAGTATAAGAATTCTTAAATTTGTTCCCAAGTGAATTCTCTAGATTGCCCTTGAAATGGGAAGTGGAGTTTTGTATTTATCTCTAACAGGGAGCAGAACTAATATCTAAAGCTTTATATCAAATGGCACCAGTGGAGCTAGTAGAATTGAAACTGCAATTGCAGGAGTTACTGGATAAAGGATTTATATGTTCCAATGTATCACCATGGGGTGCACCAGTATTATTTGTAAAAAAGAAAGATGGAAGCTTGTAATTGTGCATTGATTATAGAGAATTGAATAAGGTGACTATAAAAAACAAGTATCCATTGCCCTGTATTGATGATCTGATGGATCTATTCAAAGAGCTATAATTTTCTCAAAAATTGACTTGCAGTTAGGATACCATTAGATGAGACCTAAATCGGTAGATATACATAAGATTGCCTTTAGAACTTGATATGGACATTAGAAATTTCTAGTAATGCCATTTGGGTTGACAAATGCTCTTGTGATTTTCATAGACTTAATGAATAGGGTGTGTAGACCCTAGTTGGATCACTTTGTAATTGTATTTATTGATGATATTTTGATATATTCTAAAAGTAAAGAGGAGCATGAATCTCATTTAAGAATGACATGCAGTAGTTAAGAGAAGAGAAGTTATATGCTAAGTTAAAGAAATGTGATTTTTGGATCATTGGTGTCACGTTCTTAGGGCATGTGGTCTCAGGCGATGGTATCTCAGTGGACCCCCATAAGATAGAGGCCATGGTAAACTGGCCTAGACCAACTACAGTGATAGAAGTTAGGAGTTTTCTTGGGTTAGCTAGGTATTATAGGAAATTGTCAAAGGATTCTCCACAATTGCTATGCCCCTAACTTAGTTACCTCGCAAAGGGTTTTAGTTCAAATGGAGTGACCAGTGTGAAGAAGCATTCCAAGAGTTAAAGAGACGATTAGTAGAAGCATCAATTCTTACTATATTGTCTAGAAGGGGTGAATTTGTGATCTCAATGATGCATCTAAAAAAGGATTGGGCTGTGTACTGATGCAAAATCGAAATGTGATTGCTAATGCATCACGACAGTGGAGGCCTTATGGGTGAAATTATTAGACTCATGATCTGGAGTTAACAATAATGGTCTTTACCTTAAAAATATGGAGACATTACCTCTATGAGGAAAAATGTGATGTATATACAAATCATAAAAGTTTTAAATACATCTTTACTCAGAAAGAACTAAACATGAGGCAGAGACAGTGGTTGGGATTGACAAAAGATTATGATTAACTATTCATTGTCACTCAGGAAAGGCTAATGTAGTAGCTGATGCTTTGAGTAAAAAATCTGGAAGTAATATGGCATGCATGCTCACCTAGAAGGAAGAGTTATTGGAAGAATTGAGATATTTAGACTTGCATGTGGGGATGAGAGGAATAGTAGCCCAAATGTGTCAGTTAATTATTCAGCCAACTTTACTAGATGAAATTAAGGCAACTCTAGAAAATAGTACAAATGAGGAATTCCAGAATTTAAAGGATAAAGCCTAGAGGAATGAATTGCTTAATTTTCTATTGGGTATAGATGGTATTTTGAGATATCAAAATCAAATAGTGCTGCCTAAGCGAACTGTTGTGATACAAAAGGTATTAGAGGAAGCACATTATTTATCCTATACCATTCATTCTAGTAGCACCAAAATGTCTCATGACTTGAAATCTCAGTATTAGTGAACTGGAATGAAAAGTGATATAGCCTAATATGTAGTTAAGTGTTTAATATGTCAAAACGTGTAAGTAGAGCACCAAAGACCTAGTGGTTTATTACAACCTATTGAAATTCCTAAATAGAAGTAGATAAATATTACTATGGATTTCATTATAGGTTTACCAAAGACAATAACAGAATTTGATAGTATTTGGGTGATTGTAGATAGATTGTCAAAAGTAGCACATTTTATTCTAGTCAAAACTACTTTTACAGCTAAAAAGTATACATGAATTTATCAGAAAGAAATTGTGAGATTACTTGGTGTGCCCAAAGTTATCATTTCAAATCAGTGATCCATGTTTAGTTCTAAATTTTGGAAAATGTTACATAAGGCTATGGGAACACAACTTGATTTCAGTAGTACTTATCACCCTTAGACAGATGGGCAAGCCGAGTGTATGAATCAACAGTTGGAAGACATGCTTAGGGCATATGTCCTTGAGTGGGGAAAGGCTTGGAGCCAGTATCTAACACTAGTTGAGTTTGCTTATAACAACAGTTACCATTGTTGCATTAGAATGGCTCCTTTTGAGGCACTATATGGGCGTAAGTGTAGGCCCCCCTTTTATTGGACTGAGGTAGGTAAGCATGCCTTACTAGGGCCGTAAATGATTGCAAATTCAATAGAAAAGGTGACTCAAATAAAAGAAAAGATCTGAATTACACAATCATGCCAAAAGAGTTATGCAGGTATATGAAGGCATGACTTAGAATTTCAAATGGGGGAAAATTTTTTCTTAAAGGCGTCTCTGATGAAGGGAGTAATATGTTTTGGCACCAAAGGCAAATTTAGCCCTAGATATATTATCTCTTATGAGATTTTGGATCAGATTAGCAAAATAGTTTATCGTATTGCATTACCACCCTCATTAAGTGGGATCCATGATGTATTTCATGTGTCATCATTAAGAAAATATGAGCTGGATCCTTCACATATTATGGCCCCAGAGGAAATCCAAATATAATTTGCAGTACATAGAGCAGCCAATTCATATTCTAGATAGTAAAGAAAAGCAACTACAGAATAAGGTAATCCACATTCTAAAAGTACAATAGAGCCATCATACAGAAGGAGAAGCAATGTGGGAACTTGAAGATATGATGCAAGATAAATACCCTTCTCTATTATCTAAGTTTCGAGATTGAAACTTTTTATAAGGGGGGTGGAATGTGACACCTTGAAGTTTTGAGGTATGGGTAAATTTGTTCTTTTAGTTGAAAATAAATGATTCATGTATATTCATTGAAAATGAGGAGAAATTAGCTTGATAAAGTGATAAAATTATGAAAAGAATGAATAAGGATAAGTGTCTTATGGTCTATTAGATAGAATGAAGCTGAAAAAGCTGCAAAAAGTGGAGGAAACAGGGGTGCATGTGTACGTGCCATTGTGTGCCGCCAAAGCACTAAAGGTGGTGGAGCTTAAAATACTCCACTAGCCCTCCCAAAACCCCATTTCATGTTTCCATCCCTCCTTACACCCAATCCTCTTGAGAAACCCAATTATTTGGTGAAGTTCGATGGAAATTCAAAAGGGAATTATCGGTGCAATAGTATACAACTATTCAGAACTGAGAAAACACTAAGTTTTGCCAATTTGAGCTATAGAAAAAGGAAGAAAATTAGAGAAAGTGAACCCAACTAGGTCTAGCTATAATTAATGAAGAAAACTAGAAGGTAAATGACTTCTTTCCTCAATATGTAACTTCTACTCTGATGATTTGCTGAATTATTGTTTACAAAGCTGAATTTGTAGAGAAGTAGGGTTTTGTTGGGTTGAAAATTGGGGAAAAGTTAGATTTAGTTATGATGGAGTGGTAGCAAATTGGGACCATGGCACCTGTCACAGAAAGTGAATAGGTGGCCCAGGTAGAAATTTGGGCATCGCGGCGTTGGAAGTAAAATGGGGAAATTCTTTTTTATATATTTTAATGATGGATTTGTTTGAGCTTTTTTTATGTGGTTTTATTTTAGAAGATTTAGAGAAGTTTTTGGAGATGGAGGTACAAAAATGAAATGAGAAAATGCTAGAATTGTTAGTAGCAGTATTGGTCCTTATAAAGTATATTATTCTAGGATGTCATGTTTAAGAATATCATACACCTGAATGGTGTGATGGCTTGCATGGCCGGATATGAAAGGCCTGGTTAGCATGGTGGCCTGTATGGTAGGATATGATATGTCTAGTTGGCATGGCGGCCTGTATGGCCAAATATGAAACACCTAGTTGGCGTGGTGGCATGTATGGCCATTTGTGATATGCCTGAATGGCATGGGGGTCGTATGGCCAGATATGAATATGCCAGGTTGGCGTGGAGACCTAGATGGCCTAGTTTATGTGACTTACCTGATTTTTCCATTAGGTGAGAATGAAGAACTATGATCCCTATAAAGCAAAGGAGGTTGGGCACCATTAATGATGGTTCAAATTTAATACCTCGCAAGTGCACGGTCGATGTATAGTCTAGTGTGCTTATGCAAGGGTCGATCCC
>JAYJMB010002960.1:0-14662 GCA_036873735.1 Pouteria campechiana
CGTAGAGTTAAGAAATAGAAGTCCCTTTTGAATAGAGATCCTACGTGGCAAAGCGTAGCCCGACGAATTAGGTATCTATGTTAGAGTTCTCTAACACTTAGATACCTTTTAAACACTTCAAACCTTGGTTTGTGGTATCCTAAAGGCTCAGATTTTGAATTAATTGGGTACTCAGAATCAGACTTTGCTGTATATAATGTAGACAAAAAGAGTACTTTAGGAACTTGTCAGACTCTTAGAAGCATGGCTATATCATGGTTCTCCAAGAAACAAACATGTGTTGCATTATCAACTACTGAGGCTGAATATGTAGCTGCAGGTAGCTATTGTGCTCAGATTTTATGGATGTAATAATAATTAGGTGATTTTGGTTTGAAATATATAGATACACCTATCAGATGTGATAATACTAGTGCCATAAGTCTGACAAAGAATCCAGTTTTGCATTCCAAAACCAAGCATATAGAGATTAGGCATCATTTCATTAGAGATCATGTTCAAAATCATGATGTCTGCTTAGAATTTGTACCAACTGAAAATTAGTTAGCAGATATTTTCACAAGACCACTTCCAAAAGATAAATTTTGCAAAATTAGAAGGGAACTAGGCATATTAGATCCATTGGCATAAAATGCATATTGCATAATTTAATTACTTTGTAATGTTAATGATCTCATGATTATGATGATTAGATTAAGCTTTACATGATTTTTTTCTGAAGCTTGTTAGAAACTTTGACAAAGTAATTTCTGCACTTGAAAACACTTTTTTTTCGGAACTTTTAAAGGCCTTCTTCATAAATTCTAACGCGTGCATATACTCTCAGAAAACCAAAAACATAACTTTTACACTCCCTTAGAACTTCTGAAGTTGGTAACTCAGAACTTCTGACACCCACACACACATGTATTAAGCTCCTCAGAACTATGATTGTTTAATCATTCCCTTTAGCCTTTTTGATTATGACAAAAAGGGGGAGAAATATTAGAGTAACTTAGGCAGAAATATTAGAAAAACTTAGTGCACCTATTTAGAGGGAGCCACACTGAGTAAATAGAAGCACTACACATTAGACATGCATTTATTAAACATGCATGTAGACACTTTAAATTTCTCCATTGCATATTTTATGAAAGGTTCATCACTTAAAATTTTGTCATCATCAAAAAAGGAGGAGAATGTTGAGTCTAATCCTCCTACTTAACTTGATTTTGATGATGAAAGTAATTAAGTAGTTAAGTTTTGATGATGAACAAATACATGAGTGAAGAGTTACTAACTGTTTACTTCCAAGAAATGCAACATTAATATGTAAAAAAGAATTAAGGATAGTTTTTGTCAAGCTTAAAGTATATATCAAGTTTTCAAAGAAATCATTCAGAAATATTTAGAAGTAAATGCTTAGAAGCATTTTAGAAATGTATACTTAGAAGCATTTCAAAGACAAAGCATGAAGCTTAAAAGTATTTTAGAAAAGTTTTAGAAGACAAGGCATAAAAATCACAATATTTAGAAGTATGTAAGAAGTAGTTTAGAATCTTTGAACTTTGTTTTAAATGCTCTAGAAATACTCAGAAATATTTTTACTCATCACAAAAGTTGTGTGATACTTCCTCAGAACTTCTGACTCACAGGCCTGTTTGCTCTAGAACTTCTATCCTTCAAAACTACTTTTGCATATTTTCCTCAGAACTTCTGAAGTCATTAAAATAGAAGTTCTGTTGAACTTTTGTTCCGCACAGAAGCAATGCAGAAGCACTATCCCGTCAAGCAGAAGCAACCCATAATCAAAATGAAGTAATATCAAAAATCAGAAGTTAAACAGAAGAACTTCAGAAACAATTCTGAGGTAGCTTAGAAGCATGCCAAAGTCTTTAGAAACACTATAGAAGTAGAATGCTCTACTTCAGAAATAGTTTCTACAATCAGAAGTTCATTAGAAGAACTTCAATGATGATCAACAATGGTGAAGCTCATAAGTTCAAAAGATGTTTTTGAACTTAGAAACTTATCAGAAGCTCTTCAGAATCTATTTTAGAAATAAGGCATAAACTCAAAATCATTTCCACAACATTTCTAAAGTATCTAGAAACACTTCAGAAAATTTTCCAAAATTTCAGAAGATCAATGACAGTAAAAATTAAGAAGCACAGAAAAAAGTTAGAAATCAAACAAAAATAGTATATGTATTCAGAAGACCCTCAGAAATGTAGAGAGTATACAAAAGAAAGTTAAACAATTAGAAGTTACATAGAATCACTCAAAAGTTACCAGCCATAACTCAGAAACAACTTAGAAGGTTATCAGAACTAACTCAGAATTAGTATGTAATGATGTTGAACAACAAAAGACCTACAAAAGTTACTTAGAAGCACTACAGAAGTTAAAATAGAAAATTTATCTATTCTCAAAAGTTCCTCAGAAGTATAGAAGCAAGTCAGAAGTAATGCAGAATCTATCACACTACATAAAAATAGTACAAAAATTGTGACACACTATGCAGAATCAAGACAGAAGTTTATCAAATGCAAGAATTGCAGAAAATGGTTTCTGCAATCAGAAATTAATCAAATGGACTCTGAAACCTACAGAAGCATTCTCAAAGCCTTCAGAAGTAAAATATAAGAAATTTAAAAGTATCCAAAATTTAATCAAAAGCAGACTATTAAAAACTATTTTCGAAATTCAGAAATAATGCAGAAGTTCATTAGAAGCATGTACAAAATCATGTTCATTGTTAATAAGTAGAATACTCTACTTCTAATGTACTTTCTATTATCCGAAGTAGTATCAGAAGTTTGGAAGCCAAGGTTAATTAGAAGCAAAATACAAGTATGAGAAGTATTTTAGAAGCAAAAATATGACCATTGAACTTGTCAGAAAACAAAATAGACCTTCAGAAGTTCTTTAGAAGTTCTTTAGAAGTTCTGCCATTAATACACAATGATAATTGATAGGAAATAAGCTCCAAAAGCTATAAGTAACTTACCTTAGAAGTTCTAAGGATGAACATAATGATTCAAAACTCAACAAAACTGAGCAGAAGAAGGAGAAAATGACAAGGGTTCGAGTTCTCTTTTTCAAATGGTCAAAAAGTTGCTTAAAATAATAATAATCATAATCAACAAAGGCATCTTCCTTAGCTTATAAAAAAAGGATTCAAACATTTAAAAGACATAGATAACCAATCTGAGAACGTTCACTAAAGAAGTTTACAAAAGCTCTCAAATTCAACCAGATAAGATTAGCTCCATTGCACCACAATTTCAATAAGCATTCAAAGCTAATCTTTTAACAGATTTGGAGTCTAATCTTTACTGTATTTTATTGCTATATTCATCATATTTTTATTACTAAACTTCGTATACTTTGCCTTTCAAGAAGCATTTATTTTGTACATTGTTATTTACTATCTTCTCACATAAGTTGTTGGTAAGCTTTGAAAACCAATGTGTATAAGTTGTTGGTAAGCTTTGAAAATCAATGTGTATAAGTTTGTTGGTGAGCTTGAAAAACCAACTTGTGTAAGTTTGTTGGTGAGATTGGAAAACCAACAAGTGTTAGTGGAACCTAAGATTAATAAGAGAGACTAACTTAGAGAAGTGGAGTAGGCACCAGGTTAAGGGCCGAACCACTATAAAATCACTATCTTAGTGTGCTGTGTGATTTTTCCTATTTTATTTTAGCACTATCTATTGAACTTGGCCAGAATTTTTAAATTCAATTCCCCTCTTCTTGAGCTACCATTAGACAAGGGACCAACACAGAGCATCTTCAAAGTATGCTTCAAATGATAGACTTAAGCTTCAATACACTAGAACATTTATGTAATCTGAAGCTACAAAGTTTGGAAGTTTGTAATAATACATCAGAAGACTTGGAGCTCCAAAAGAAGATGAAGAAGTTAAGTTGAGAAGATGTTGAAGCTTTGGAAGATTTGAAAGCTATGTCCAAAAGCTTCAGTATAACTTCAGATGATGTGTCAAATGCAGAACATGTTGAAGGAGTACAGAATATGTTGAACAACATCAGAGGATTTTAGATGCAAGTAAAACAATTGTAGAACATGCTGAAACCATCAGAACATGAGAAAATTATGAAAAAAGATCTCAGAAAAGAAGTTAAGAACATGTGAAGCCATCAGAAGATCTTCAGAACATGTTCAGAGGGAGTACTCCATTCTTCAAACTTCAGAAAGAATGATCAGAGTTCATTCAAAAGCAAGGGAGTCTCTTCATAAGATATTCAAAACATGTTTAGAGGTGCTTTAGATGATAAACACAAAAGAAAATAGTAGCTGTTGGAATGTCAATTGCCAAAAGGAATGAAGTTAATGTTTAGAAGCTCTAAAAAGAGCATTAAAAGCTTGGGAGAAACACAATAGTGGTAACTAACAAAGCACCCGACCTACAGATGTTCTAAAGTTTAACTTAAGATATTCTGAAGCACATTTACAAGGCATTACAAAAGATGTAAGTTCGAAAAGCTCTAAAGAGATGCTGCAATGAAAAATACAAGATGTCAGAAGCTCTAAAGTTTAACTTTAGAAGCTTTGAAGAATGAAGAAGGTGTTGCATTGAAAGAAAGATGAAGCTGAGAAGTTCTAAAGTTACAATCAGATGTTTTGAAGCATGTTTATAAGGCATTATAGAAGTCACCAATTCTTAATTTTTTTTAAGAAGGCGTTGTGAGAAAGCCACAACAATTAAGAAGTTTGAAGTTATCTTAGAACTCATTGCAATTCAGAAACTAGAGTTCTAAAAGTTCTAAGGAAGGCATTATAGCAAACACTAGTTCAAAAAGCTTTGAAGTAGGCATTGCGCTGAAAGATACACAATGCTCAGAAGTTCTAAAGTTTAATTTCAAAAGTTTTGAAGCATTAACTACTCATTATCAACACTGTAAAGTTGTTGAACATACTATTTAACTTGATTTTGATGATGAACATTCTTAACTAAGTATGTTTTATTGATGAACAAAGGTATGAGTGAAATATTAAGGTACTAACAATCTATTCTCAAGTATGTTGCAGAAATAATAACTCATACTCAACTTGAGAACAACATTCATGATGATAAAAGGAAGACACAAAGTAAATGCTCTTTTCAAATTAAGTATATAAATTTTGTATATACTTAAAATAAGAAAATAAAATTTTGAAGTCTTAAAGACATATTTTGGAGCCAACAGAAGCATCTTTGGAGTCATTACAACAAGCTTCGAAGTAAAATGGAACACTTTGGAGTCATCACAAGTGCACTTCAGAGTACATAGACAAGCTTTGGACAAGTTTCAGAGTAAACATGACATAATTTGAAGTTGACTGAAAGCTTCGAAGTCAGCCCAAGACAAGCTTTGGAGACTTCACAGTAAGCTCCGGAGTTAACAAGAATAACTTTAGAGACTTAACAGCGTGTTTCAGAGTTGTCACAAGTACACTTCGGAGTCAATAGCAAAGCTTTAGAACTATCATAGCATACTTTGAAATCATTATAGCAAGCTTTGGAATTGTCAAGTATGCTTTAGAGCCATCATGGAAGTTTCAGAGTTATCATAGTACACTTCAGAAACAACAGACAAGCTTCGAAGTTAATTAGTTATTTTTCAGAGTAAATAGATATGTTTCAGAGAATTGGAATCATATTTCAGAGTAATTCAAACAAACTTTAGAATTCATTAGACTTACTTTGGAGTCCATAAAGCCTCACTTTGGAGATAATAACCAAGCTTCGGAGTTATTAAATAATACTTTAGAGTCACCTTTCTGAAACATTAAAAGTTCAGAAAATCCAAACTCCTCTCTACAAAGGACTATCACAATCAAGAAGGCTTACTATAATTTTGGAGAATCTGAAGAAAACTAATTAGAACATTCAAAATCAATCAAGACATCATCAGTTCACTCATCTCTTCAGAGTAACTGAAGAAGCAACTTCGGAGCATCTGATATGAAAGTGAACATTGAAAAAAGTTAGCAACAAAGTAGCAGACTGATACCAAATTGCAGCAAAGTCAGACGCTAGACAAAGTGTAAGGTGAAGAAAGATATTTTTGAATGTTTGAATGTCTGCCAAAGTCAGTAATGGAAAAATCTCTCTCAATCTATAAAAGAGAGATTCAAAAGCAAAACAAAACAACTATTGAATATCACTGAATATATAAGAAATATAAGAAGAGCATTCAAAATCTTTCTTCAAAGTTCAACTCTAATGGCTACATCTCTATTAGAAGCTCTTAAAGCCTAAATTGCTTCTCAATCAAGGAGTTTAAATCTTTTACTCTCATCTCTTATTCATTTACCAAAAGTTCAGAATTTTATGTACAAGTCTGCTTAAGTATGAGACATTAATCTGTACACTTTGTTTTAGTATTTGGTAACACAAGCATAGTTCTTGGTGTTTATGTATTGAGATAAGCAAGTAGGGAACTTGCTGAAAGGGTACAAGTTCGTTGGTGAGCTTTGGAAACCAACAAGTTGTAAAAGTTTTTGGTTAGCTTGGAAAACTAGTGAGTTGGTTGGTGAGCTTGTTGTAAAACCAATAAGTATTTGATCAGGTTGATCAAAGTGTTACTGGAACCTGAGATCAATAGAGGGTACTATCTCAGAGAAGTGGAGTAGAAACCTAGGAAGGACCGAACCACTATAAAAATCTTGTGTTGCGTGTTGTGCAATTTATTCTATTTATTCATTTAGCAATTGGATCATTTAATTTGACTAAAAGTTTTAAAATCTCAATTCAAAGCCCTTCTTGAGCTACCATTGTGCAAGGGACCAACAAGTGGTATCAAAGCAGGCTTTATTAGTTAAATTTTGATTACCAGGATATTAACTTGTGAAGAGATTCAAATGGCTGGTATGTTACACAATACATCTAGTGAAGTACAATCTACTTCCAGACATCCTTTATTTGATGGAACCAATTATGGGTATTGGAAAATGAGAATGCAAAATTTCTTAAATGCCACATATTACCAGTTGTGGCTTGTAGTGAAAAATGGAAAGAATGTCATTAATACTGAAGACAAATACACTCCAGAAGATATATAAGCAGTAGAACGTGATGCTAAGGCAAAGAACTGCCTCTACTGTGCATTAACTTCTTTTGTGTTTGAAAAGATTTCTGCATGTGATTTAGGTAAGAAAATCTGGGATAAACTTAAGGTAGCATATGAAGGTACAAATCAGGTAAAAGAGACTAAAATTATTCTTCTAATGAAGGAATATGAAGCCTTCTCTAGAAAGGAATCAGGAAATATTTCTAAAATATTTGGAAGATTTCAGAAAATCACCAACAACTTAAAGAACTTAGGAGAAAAATACAAAGAAACCAAGCTAGTAAAGAAAATCTTAAGATCCCTACCTAGACACAGGATGCCTAAGTAACTGCCATACAAGAAGCAAAAGATCTAACAAAGGTGATAGCAGAAGAACTTATGAGATCACTCATGACCCAAGAGGTTCTGATAAAACAAAAAGCTCCAGAAGAAGTCAAAGGCAAGAAAATAATAGCTTTACAAGCAGAATAAAAAAATGAAGAATCTTCAAAAGAAACCTTAACTAGTGAAGATGATGAGGATATGACAATGATAACAAGAAGATTCAAAAACATGCTCAAGAAGAAAAGATTTGGAAATAATTCAAAGAACTTCAAAAGCAAAGATAAGAAAAAGGAAGTTCCAATCTATTACAATTGTAACAAGCCTAGGCATATGAAGTTTGACTACCCACAACCAGATAAAAAGTAAGGAGACAAGAAAAAAAGATATAACTCTTACTTTGACAAAAAGAATATTTCTAATAGCAGGAAATTTGGAAAGAAGAAGAAAGCTATGACTGGATAAGAAATGCTGAAAAACATGATGTAAGAAAGCTCAAGTGAAGAAGAAGAAGAAAATGAAGCTTAATTCAGTTCACTTAGCTCCAAAGAAAAGGATCAAGAAGAGTATCATATAGGAATAAGCTTCATGGCTATCCATAATGATGAGGTAAATTAGAAACCTAAAATTTTTTATATTAAAAAATTATTAGAAGAATTATATTCAGATTTCAAAATATTAAAATCTAAACACAGGAAACTAAAAGAGAACCTGAAAGAACAATTAATAAATGGTCCAAATTAAAACAAGAAAATACATTGCTCCAAATTAAAAGAAGAAAATACATTGCTCCAAATAGATTGGAATATAAAACTTGAGCAAATTAAAGCAAAAAATCATGCTCTAAGAAAAATCTCAACTACTATCTTATTTAAACTTAAAACAAAGAAAGATATAGAAAACCAAAGAAAGAAAAATCACAAAAGAAAATCAGAACCCAAACAGAATATGATTTGGATTCCTATGATAGTTGTTAAAGTTGTAAATGCAAATATATATCCAAAAAATAGATTAGTAGCATCTAAAAAATTAATGAGTGCCAAAATATTTTGCTACTAAGCCACTTGGACCCATTCCTAAATAGGTACAAAAAATTATAGCTTAATTTCATTACTGTAGGTTTGTTTGAGAGCTATAGAGAATAGCAAGTGGTACATTGATAGTGGTTGCTCAAGACACATGATAGGAGAAAGGGAGCTGTTCATAGAACTAAAAGCTAAAAATGGAGGAATAGTTACCTTTGGGGATAATAGAAAAGGTAAAGTGGTTAAAATTGATAAAATTGGCCAACGTCCTCTATTATAATTTCAAATATTTTATTAGTAAAAGGATTGAAACACAATCTTTTAAGTGTAAGTCAATTCTCTAATAATGATTACAAAGTTGTGTTTGAATCTCATACTTGTTCAACATTAGATAGTTCAAATTCAGTTGTAGTTCTTGGAAAGAGATATGGAAATGTGTATTTGGTGGATTTATATGATATCCATGTCAAATGTCTTGTTATAAATGAAAATGAACCCATGCTGTGGCATAGAAGACTAGGACATGCCAACCAGAATCTGATTAAAAGACTACAAAATAAAGATCTAGTTGTTGGCTTACTAAAACTCAAATTTGACAATAAGTTGTGTGATGCTTACATGAAAGGAGAGCAAGTAAAAGAATCATTCAAATTAAACAAAGAAGTATACACAACTAAACCTCTTTAGTTGCTAAATATGGATTTAGTTGGACTAACAAGAACAAGAAGCCTTGGATGAAAACATTATGCATATGTCATTGTAGATGACTTTAGTAAATTGACTTGGGTAATGTTTCTAACATCCAAAGATGAAGCTTTTTCAATCTTTGAGGTATTTTTCAAATGTGTACAGAATGAATAAAGCTCTCACATAGTTGCCATAAGGAGTCATCATGGTAGAGAATTTGAAAATCATAGATTCACTGATTTTTGTGAAAATAATGCAATTCTTTAAACTTTTTCTCCACTAAGAATACTCCAACAAAATGGAGTAGCTGAAAGGAAAAATAGATATTTGCAAGCTATGGCAAGGATAATGTTAAGTGAATACAACCACCCATGAACATAGCGCATTATATTATTGACAGAATCTCTGCTAGATCCATACTCAACAAAACACCATTTGAATTATACCAATGGCAAGAAGCCAAATATTTTATATTTTCATACTTTTGGTTGTAAGTGCTTTATTCTTAATAATAACAAAGAAAACCATAGTAAATTTAAAAACAAATCTGATGAAGCCATTTTCCTTGGTTATTCCATTTTTAGCAAGGCATTTAGAGTCTACAATTTGATAAATAAGACTATAGAGGAATCTATTCAAGTAAAGTTTGATGAAAGCACTAATTTCTCTAGGAGGATAAGTGATTTTGATGATGAGACAGGTGATCTAATAACTTAAGTTGAGAAAATGAAAATACAAGACAAAAAAAGAGAATCTTCCCAATCAGAAACACAAATGGATGAAGAAGAAACAGATGATAGACCATCCATCAGTGAGGTAATTAATGAAGGTGACAATATTTTTCCCAAAGATTGGAGATTCATGCATGATCACCCTGAAAGTTAGATAATTGGTGATATATATGACAAAGTAAGAACTAGATCTTCTTATCACTACTATGTGGCAATTTTACTTTTATTTCTCAATTAGAATCAACTTGTATAGAACAAGCCTTAGAAGATGAAAAGTGAATTTTAGCTATGTAAGAAGAATTAGACCAATTCGAAAGAAATAATGTGTGGACTATTATTCCAAGACCAAATCATTAATCTGCTATAAGAATTAAATGTGTCTTTAGGAACGAATTAGATGAATCTAGAATTGTAGTAAGAAATAAAGCAAGATTAGTAGTAAAAGCGTACTGTCAAGAGGAAGGCATTAATTTTGAAGAATCATATGCTCCTATTGCAAAAATTGAAGCCATTAGAATGCTTCTTGCATTTGCATCCTTTAAGAACTGTAAGTTATATCAGATGGATATAAAGAGTGCATTCTTAAATGGATTCATTAATGAAGAGGTCTATGTAGAACAACCACCTGGATTTGAAGACCCTCATAATCTAGATCACGTATTCAAACTTAAGAAAGCTCCCTATGGTTTAAAACAGGCTCCCAGAGCCTGGTATGAAAGGTTAAGCAAATGTTTTATTGAGAAATATTTTTTAAGAGGCAAATTTAATACCATTCTCTTCATTAAGCACTCAATAAAATATATTCTTATAGTTCAAGTATATGTTGATGATATACTATTTGGTGCAACCAATGAAAATCTTTGCAAAGAATTTTCCAAGACAATGCAGAGAGAATTTGAAATGGGCTTGATGGGTGAACTTAGCTTCTCCTTAGGACTGCAAATTAAGTAGATGAAAGAAGGAATCTTCATTCACCAAGCCAAACACACAAAAGAACTACTAAAGAAATTCAACATTAAAGATGGGAAAAGGTATGTAATGCCAATGAGTACTTTAGTAAAAATGGATAAAGATGAAAAAGGTAAGTCTATTTGCCAAAATCTTTACAAAAGCATGATAGGATCTTTGCTATATTTAACTGCTAGTAGACCTAACATAATGTTTAGTGTATGCATTTGTGCTAGATCCAATCAAAACCAAAAGAGTCATATCTTATTGCTGTAAAAAGAATATTTAGATATCTTTTAGATACAGCTAATCCTGGATTATGGAATCCAAAAGGTTCATATTTTAATTTAATAGGTTACTCAGATGCATATTTTGCTAGATATAAAGTAGATAGAAAGAGTACCTTAGGATAGGAAGCATAATTATCTCATGGTTTTCTAAGAAAGAAATATCAGTTGCATTATCAACCGCTGAGGCTGAATATGTAGCAGCAGATAACTATTGTGCACAGATCCTATGGATGAAACAATAATTAAAAAATTTTGGCCTTAACTTTGTTGATATACCTATTAGATGTGACAACACTAGTACTATAAATCTAACTAAGAATCTAGTTCTACATTCTATAACTAAGCATATAGAAATTGGGCATCATTTTATTAGGGACCATGTTCAAAACCATGACATTAACTTAGAATTTGTCCTAATAGAAATCAGCTAGCTGATATTTTCACAAAACCATTACCAGAAGAAAGATTTAACATGATAAGAAGAGAACTAGACATTCTAGATCTTAATGCATAAAATGCTTAATTTATCAAACAAATAAGCCATTTTATAATCTCATCTGTTACAACATTAAATAAAATACATTGTAGTCTTTTATGTTCCAAGAAATGTACAAATACATATTTAATTATCTATCTTAGTAATGATTTCTAAATAAAAATGAATTAATAATATATATATAACTTAAAATCCATAATTCTAAAAATCCATTTTATAAAGTTTCGGAATTAAGCTAATATTTACACTTCGTAGCCTCCGAAGGTCAAACAAAATTCTCCAAAACTCCAAATTGAATTGTTGCCTCCGAAGGATCTCTTTCGGAGCATCCAAAGCCAAAACACCCTAGTGTTTCAGAGACCTTTTAAAAAAAATCTGAAAGCACAAAATTCATTCAAAACCTCTCTGAAAAACTAAACCCTTCTTCTCTGAACTCTCAAAATTCGCTTTTCAGAGAAGACTGTCCATCTTCCTGTTACTTTTAAATCTCAGTCCCAACTTTCTATCTTCCTTCCTGCCTTCTTTGACATCTCTCCCAAAAATCCCATTTCCTTTCCAAAACCTAGAATTCTCTGTCGAAATGGCAAGAACAAAAGGAGCAGAAAGCAAAAGAAAGAAAAGAGATGAATCTCCATAGAGAGAAGGATCCACAAAGGCAAGATGAGAAGTTAAAACGCTTGAGGTAATCTTTCTGAATAGTTCATCTGATTATTCTAGATTTATAGAGAGATATGAGGATAGGAGAATAATAAAAGAGAAAATATGCAATTTTGAAGCCTTTGGTATGGAATTAGAAGTGTCTAAATGGTTGAGTTACCAAGGTTGGAATGCATACGTGAGTTAGAGAGATAATTTATATCCGAGACTTGTAAGAGCACTGATCTATAATCTCAATACTAGGATAGAAAAATCATGGACAGGAAAAATAGAAATTGAACTATCTATAGAAAGTTTAAGAAATTATTTCAATCTCTCTGAAGAAGAAGAAGAGATTGTGTGGCCTTCTAGAGCAATGCTGTTCTCAGATTTAGCAGAAACCAAGATAGATGAAAAGGAAAACTATCTGCATGCTAGTCATTTGAATGCAAATATTAAGCTATAATATCTTATTGTTATGAACAATGTGTATCCTAGAAGAGCAGCTACTAGTGATGTATCTGAGAAAGATGCCATAATTATATGGGCATTGAAGAATAGAAGAAAATCGAATCTAGCTAGACTGATGGTAGAGATCACATTCACTTGATTAAGAGCACCCTAAGGTTTCCCTTACCTTATAGAATGGCTTTGACCAAGCTGATGAGGGAAGCAGGAGTAGATTTCTCAAATGAAAATGAAGAGCTTCCAAGAAATATAGACACCTTGGATGAAAAGTCTCTGAAAAGAATAGGCTTTAAGCCAATTGCACAAGGTTGGATCACTGAAAAACCAAGAAGAGCAACTCAATTAAAGGGATCCAAACCTGAAGAAAGACCAAAAAGAGGAGATGTTGATGATCCAAGGCAAGAACGCTCCTATTATGAAGAAGAAGAAATAACAGAAAGAAAAGAGTTCTTGAATCCACAAATAGAAGCAAGAGAAGAATTCTAATGTAGAGAAGATAAACTAGAAGCCGAGAGAATAGAAGAAGTTCCAAGAGAGGAACAAAGAACTGTCATAGAAGAAGTATTAGAAGAAATTTTGAGAGAAAATGTATCTAAAGAAATAGCAGTAGCAACCATGCCATCACAAAATCAATCCCCTTCACCCATTAGGCACACTCCTACTCATCAACCATCCACCTCATCAATTCCCACTACACAACCTATCTCAAAGAACCTAGAGGATATAATTACAATGATTGAGCACTACTTATCCACTCTAGCTCTTCAAATGAATAGGATGGATCATAATCTTTCCACTGCCATGTTATCTATGATCCTGAGAGTTGATAAGATTGACCAAAGATTTGATTCTCTAAAATCTCTAGTAGAATCATTCAGAGGTCAAGCCTATCATTGTCACTTCTCACCACCTCATCCTCATTTTTCTCCACCTCTAACTCACTTTCCATCACCTCCACATCACTTCTCTCTAGTTAGAACCTACTCCCAAATGACAGTGATGTCTTTTGCTTCACACTCCCCTCCTCATCCATCATCATCTTCTGTCATTCCAAAGGTTGCAAAACTCGTGAACCAACCTACTGACATCACTTTCTCCACTCCTCCAATTCATCCACCATCATCAGTTCCACCATTCCTAGAGGATTATCTTTTCAATCCTCATCGAGCCATTGTTAGCTATGGAAATTATCTTATCATTGTACTAATTCTTAAATGATATTTTCTTCCCCAAAGAACATCTGATGAATTGGGCTTCACTAAAAGGGATCTTTATTTGTTCCTGAATGAAGTGATGAAATCCCTGAAGAATGGGATACACCTTCAATTCATCAACCACCTCCTCCAACAACCCCTCCTCAAACTCCTCCAAAACTAACTCTTAATAATCCTGACATTCTCATTCGTATTGCCAGTCCAATCAGGATGACTTTCTATGAGTTTATGAATAAAACCAAAACCAATTCTGAAGCTGTTAGAATGTTTCTCTCTTAGTCTATCATCCTATCTCCTCAAGAATTTTCATTCTCAGTACTTGAGCATCCTAACATTCTACATAGGATTCAACTTCTCCCAAATCCTCCATTGACTCCTAAGGGTCACAAAATCTATATTCATGATAGAGAATCAATTATTCAAAATTACTCTAAGAAACTTCTTCAGACTTCTTCAGATGCTTCCAATGTCAAAACCTCTTAGAAAAGAGTTTCCATCTCTCTTAGGTCCTCATAAACTCTTTATTCTCACTAAGGAAGAATTCACTTTCTACAATAATGCCAAACTAGAGGCTATTGCTGACAATCTACCTCTTCCATAACCTTAGATGGATGACACTTCTATTCAATAAAGGATGAGGTAGATACAGTCTAAATTAGTCCTTGTCTCAAAAGCAAAAACCTCATGTTTGAAATCGCCAAATCGGGTACAATAAATGATGAGGAAGAAATAAATGCAAATGGAACGACGTGACCGGAATTGGCCGCCTTTGGAAAATACCAAAGGATTT
>JAYJMB010002961.1:0-14660 GCA_036873735.1 Pouteria campechiana
GAGTCATTAGGGGAGTAAGGTGAACAAACAAAGAGGGCCACGCAGCTCAGGACGCCTGGAAAGCATAAATATAAGAAATCTTCACGAGGCATTGAGGACCCAAAAAAAGGCAGATTGGCTGACCTCGTGATCCCTGCATGTTCGATGCTAGTTTTGAAACGAAGAAATCCAGTTTTAGTTATTTCTGACCTGTTTAATTGCATACTTGCATTCAATTTCTAAGCACTTGCGGATCATCCATCTCAATCTGCAATGCATACCATTTGCATGCACGCAATGCGCTTCTGTGCTCGTACCTGACTATGGTGATTAGCTGGCCACCAATGTCTGATCTGTGACTTCTCCTCGACCATACACGTGGCACAATGTCATATCAATCCACGCCAGCCAAATCGTTAGTTCCATTTTGGAAACAGCACAGAAGAGCAGACCGGCTAATTGAAACTAATCATTGGTTGCATCAAGAATAACTGTAGATTACCAAAAATAAAATGGTTCCCTGGTACAAGTACTAAAATTCAGTGTTTAGGATCATTTATTTCATGTGTATTTCCTCGGGTCTGATTGATTCACAAATCCTACAGAAAATTATGCATGTCACCTCGTGCCCCACACTATAGCGAAAGAAGTAAAATAAATTATATTCTAATTAAAAGTAATAAGTTTCTATATGCAAAAAATAATAATAAATTCAATCCTATTGTTGATTTGCTTTACTTATTTATATTTTCATGTGTATGAATTACATTCAAGAGCCCTGATATTAAGCTTATTATTTTTAAAATAAAGTTAGTAAGTTTTTACCACAACAGGTGTTCCGAAGTGGGAGGCCGTGCATTCCATTAGCCATCCAAAGTGTAGAATTCTGCACGTGTGACACTCGCACACTTTCCTGATGTACCTTTCATGGCATGGGCCCTGCATGCCTCAAAGTTACCCCATGTTTTAAAGCCAAACTAATTACCCTATGTTTCAAAGCCACAGCCATGACCTATCATGTGCTCTCCTGCCAATAACTTATCTCCATTCTCTATGTGAACTCTCAACCATATTTCTCCATCTTTGTTTGGAACTCCACGTAGCAAGTCATTCTATTCCAGCAAAGCACTACTGTCTAGACGGTTCATCACACGCCACTTGCACCATCGATGCCATTTTATTTTAAACGTAGGTGTTTTTGTCATGAAGACATGCAGCCCAAAACCTGGCACAAGCGGCTCGTGTGAAACAAGTCCTGATGAGCACATGCATGATGCAATGCTTGCACAAGCAGCCACCCATAAAAAAAAAATGGCGTTTGCTTTTTCACTCAAGACAACCACCCAGACCATCAAAAGACATTGGTAAAAAGAGTCCACACAACAGTGCTTTTTGGGCTCCACCCTCCCAATGTTGTTATCCTTCCCATCCAATCAACAGCGCACGTGCTTTATGGGATCTCCATTTCACCAAAGAAAGACAGTTTAAGAAGGAAAAAAGAAAACGGAAGAGAAGAAAAGCTTTTGAATGGGTATCTAAGTTGAACACAACTTGACATAGTGGATTGACTATCGAGAACATTAAAATGTCACAATTCCATTAAGGGCTTATAATTACATGTTTCACTGGCTTTTCCCAATCTAATTGGGCAAGCTAATCTCCTCAAAATCGTCGTCCAATGACAGGAAAACTTCGTCTAAGCAAGAGAGCTCCGTCCCGTCGTCACACTGCGAGCCAGAATCCCTCTCATGCACTCGGCACAGGATCCAATCGGTTGAGACCTGAAAACCATTGAGAATTCCTATGAGTGGAGGACAATGTTTACAAAGGAATCAAAAGAGGGTATTGATTGGAAGCACAGGCGGTATTTACTACTTACTCTTTTAGTCTTTCCTCTCTTTTTGGAAGATCTGCTGCTGCTCGTACTACAATCCAAGAGATGATACTCATGCAAAACCCAACTTGTTTTGATCCCATAAGGAGCTTCACCAATGTAGAAAACAAGAGATTTCTTCATGCCCACTGTCTTGCTACCACTTGTAATTGCGTCCTCCAAGCCCGTGGCCTTCCAATAACCATTGCTAGTAGCTACGTTCTGGGTCCTATGGCTGAAGAAATACCATTCATTTTCTCCTTCCAAAGCCTTGCCTGTACAAGATAGTAAGAGAAAGATACAATAGCATTTACTAAAAGAAAGAAAAGAGGCATATATTTCGAGGGAGATGCATGATCGATCATAGCTATCTAACCATTGAGTTCCCATGGATCGTATTGGTAGAGTTCGAGTTCGGGGATGATGTCTGGGTGGCAAGGCAAGTCAGCCGCTTTGCGGTGAAGGAAATGAGCAATAAGCTCTTCGTCGGTTGGGTGGAATCGAAAACCGGGAGGGAGATTGATGCTGCTCATTTAGATGGATTGAAGGACTTGAAGAATTCCAACAGGAGAATAGGATTGAAGAGTGGTGCATGTGTTTTGAGATGTGGTTTACATTTATAGTTGTATTTGGAGAGAGAAAGAGAGATAGAGTTTTTGACGTGAGGGAGAAGGTTTGAATTGATGACGAATGGAGAGTTGGGTGGTGGAGTGGAACATAGAAGGCGGCTGGGAACGGAACGTGGATATTGAAAAAAATTTGAACGGGATTTGTCAGTGTTGGAGGGAACGGGGTTTATCATCATACCCTCTATATATACTATGCACAGAGAAATCATAATACTCTGATGCATCGACACATGTATAGATTGACTTTTAAGCATGCATTAAGAAATGAAACTGATATAATTTCAGTTTTCATTCAGCCGATTCAAGGAAAAATTAATATATATGTCCAAGGATGAGAATGCGATCTACCAACTGGCTATTTTTTGTCAAGGCTATTATGCAAACTTCAAACTTTGCAACTTGTCAGATGCGAAGGATTTTTGGGACCTGTGCCGTCCAATCCAAGAATAATTTCAATGGTTTATATTACCCAACCATGAAGCCATTTGCAAGATCTTATGGCATTGCGGAGCTTGAACCCATTGGCAGGCAATCCAAACCTATGTCCCACCTCCAACTTTCTTTGCCGTTTTTATTTCCCATCCTTCCTAACGTGGTGGCCCACGTTTTTGGACATTAACCATGCGTTTTTCCGTCGTAATATGAAGGGCTTATTGTATTAATTAGGATCTAAATGGATGTGCTAAGAAATATCCACATTGAGAGATACTACAGGTCAATATAATGTGGGCACCTTTTGAACTTTCTAATTAACAATTTCTGGATGCAAGTAATGAAAAGGTTGATATTCTCCCATCAATGAAACCACTAGTGAATTTAAGGAAAACATTTGCCGATTCATCGATCTCTAACGTACACGAGTAATGTTACTGAATTTTATCAAAAAAGAAAAAGGCTCCGAAATATGTCCCTTACGTTGGTTCTATTTGAAAGTATTTCAAAATAAAAATGGGTTTTTTAGGGCTGATTTGGCATCCATGTTACAAAATCATTTTACTTATTCTCATCACTGTCTATATTATTTTCACTTATTTACTATATATTTTAACTTTATTCACTTTAAAATTAAAATCATTTCTTACATTACTAAGATCATTTTCATTTCTTTCTAATATTTTCCAAACAATCAATTATGCTTTTGCTTGATTTGTTATCTCAATTATAAAGAAAAGTAAAGGAAAAAGAAAAAGAAAAGAAAAGAAAATTTTGAGACTGATTTGATTTGATACCTATACACATTATAATAATTTTATTTTTTATTTTATGTATTTTTAATCATTATTTCTATCTATTTTAATTTTATTTACGTAATGACTGATACTATAATTATATTTTCTTGCCTTTCTAATCATTTTCATCCAATCAATCATTAATCTTTACGTAACTGTGGAAAGAAATGGAGCTCATGTATTTTCATTTTCATTGAAAGGGATGCGTCACTACCCAAAATATACCGCTTTTATCAATTAAAACAAAAGAACCCATGTTTTTGGATTTTCTTGTAAGGCAAAGGCACTGGCAAGAGATGGCATTACCTAATTATTCATGCGGTTGTGGATCCCATTCAGGTGTTCTTTTTGGTTAAAGCTAGGATTAAGGGGACATTTGAGACAAAAGCATATTTGTCATGTTCCTAGCTAGTTGGGACCATGTCCATGTCACCTCCACATTATTATCTTATCTTTCAATAATAATTTTCTATCATTATAATGTCGGTTTATTTAGAAAATGATTTCAAGAAACTATTCCCAATAATGCATCTATATTGGATAATAAAAAAATATAAAAGCAGGTGATGCTGGTGATGTTCATGGGAAACCACAAAATTCAAATCACCAAGTAGCTTTTGAATCAAACCATAAAATCCAGACCACTAGTTCCAATTTAAAGACTCTATGAACAAAATCACAAACATTGGTTTTGGTGTGTGCTAAACTAAGTGCCTATTTGGCCGTGCATTTTGGGACATTCCAAACACTTTTTAATGCCAAAATGCACTTCTATTTGATACGTGTTGTTTGGTTGAAACATCTATGTGTTTTTTGAAAATTGTAAAAGTCAGTTTTTACTTTTATATCAAAACTCCAATTTAGAGCTTTTAGAAAAAGTTCTATATATAAATTAGCTTATTAAACAAGTTTAAATTTCACCACCACGCCAAATAGGCCCTAACTAGTATCCGTTGATAAGATATTAGCCATGAATGCCCATAGGCTTTAATTTAAAGGGATTATGATTTATAATTACAATATAATTTACTGTTTCACATAGTACTTAATACAAGAACCAGACCCAAGCCCACTTAATTTTTATTCTTTTCTCCAATTTCCATTAAATCCACATCTCAGGTTATGCCTGGTTATGTTGTCAGTCCTAGACGTGAGAAGGAGTGTTAAAATGGATAGATGTCCTACATTGATTGAATGCTTAAAGTATATCTTAATTATATATAGGAGAATTCTTTTAAAGTGGCTGGTCATTTTCGGGTAGAACTGCCCATTTCACAAAATCAAATCTATACAATGAATGTGTAAAAAATACGTACTTAGCATCATAAAATACATATGATTTTCATAATGTTCCTTTCATATGTATAAAATAGTTTATAACATATATGATTTGTGTAAATTGATCCAAGTGGATTTGATACTTTACATAAAAGTTCATGCATTTTCAAAACGAATGGGGCATCCATAAACCATTCTTCAAAATGATTTTAAGTATATTAAATGAATAGATATTTACTATTTATTTAAGTGTATTAACTTCAATCTCATCAAAAGCACCATGGTAAGCCCAAAAGAAAATGACGTCAGCCAAATTTCAATAAGATTAACCTTGTTGAATTACAACCCTTTACATTGTTAGCAATCTATCAATGAAAGTTGATTTGCAAAATTTCAACTATTGAAACTTCTCTTTATTACTTTTTGGTTGCTTTCTATATGCACCACAACCATTCCAACAAGATAGTCATCCAAACAAACAATATACTCAGGCTACGATTGACGTAAGGTGCGTGGATGCCACAATATGGATGCTGATGAAGCGAAAAACAGGCGATTGAATCAAGCATTCTAAGCTTGTTAAGCTTAATTAGGTTGCAAAGAATAAATTGCTAGGCCACCCTTTTTTTATCTGACAAGATATCACAACTGCTTCTAATAACTTTCTATTTTATAATTATTATCTATTTTTTAATAATTATTTATATCTTTCCACAAAAAGAATTCTATCGATTTTATTTTTATCCATTTGTGGCCAACATCATATTTTATTTTGTTGAAATAGCATGGTATTTAGCAACTCACGTGGGTTATTTACCTTACGCTCGCCATCTCAAACCTAACAATGGGATGTCGATAAGCTATCCGTGTGACGCAACATGGGCCCACAAGTCAGGCACCCAATAATAGTATCAATATAATATTTAGGGGTTGTGGTACACTGTCGATTCATGGGTGTGACAAATGTGACTTGCACGTTAGAAAAGTAGAAATGGGTAAATACTGAACATGAACTTATCTTAAGAGCCGTGACAAGCATTAAAGCTAGAGGAAGGTTATACCCCATTAAGATCATCCATACCTAACCCTATCCGTATAAACTTTAACCCAACTTTATTGTAGATTGGCCTCAGTCAATTCAACTCTTATCCAAACTTCTAAAATTTGATTTAAATTTAAGTCAGTTTCATGGCAACAATTTGAATTTATATTTTTTATATTTTTTTTAAATACTGATTAATTATATTAATTTTTTTACAAAGAATATATTTTGACATATTAATCTTAAAAATAAATATATAAGGATTAACATATTAAAGAAAATCTAAAGGCTATATGGCTTTCAAAAGAAAGAAATAAAAAAAAATATTGAGTTTTAAAATTGCATTTCTATTTAAAATAATTAAAGATGGGTTTATAATTTTATTTAAAATAAAAAATAATAGATCAAAGATTAAATATATATATTTTTTATTAAATTATTAAAATAGGTTAGGTTATGTTAGTAAAGTTATGACCACATTAATACAACCCTAATCCTATTTTCAAATCGGGTTACATCTTTTAACCCAACCTTATCCTAGAAGTTAAAAATAGTGTATGAAGGTTCAGGTTGACAAATTTAACCCTTGCAAAACTTGTTGGGAGTTAGATGTGAGAATGTGATTATTTACTACAAGAAGCCACCTTTATTTCCGTCTTATGTGATATTTAATTACGATAGACAATTATTATTTATATTTTTAGTCAGTAATTTCTTCTTCTTTTATTAAAAGTTTATCTATTTTATTTTTATTTATTTTATTAATTACATTGTATTAATTTAGCAAACATAACTAATATCCATTTTGCACACTCTTTTATATTTCCTCACCTGTCACTGCATCCAATTACACCCTTACCTGTTAAAAAAAGAGAGGTTCGGTTCCCTCATTTTCAATTATTCATAGCAAGTGTTGCACTTGTAGATCTATGGATATCTTCCTGTTTTTCTTAAAAAATACATATCTTTTTTTAATTTCTATCAAGGTTCAAATGAACACGAGAAACACATTTTATCAACCCTAATGATATTGAAACATCAATTAAAGTCATGAAAATGATAGCAGATGGGGAGGATAATCTTGAGAAAAAAGAATAAATGAGATGGCGATAGCGGCTGTCAAATAGCTAGAAGAAAAAAATCAATGAGATCAGCAGGATATTCACAGCACACTCCGCTCTCTGGAAAATGAAGATGGCGAGTCTTATATTCCGGTTCCCCTGTTATTCTCTTACCCAAAATGATTGTGTGCCTGCGACAGCGACCTTAGCTTAGTAAAAATAGCCAAACCATTGAACCGAACATACACCCTTCCACCCAAAAACTGTTGCCCTCCTAATTTAAGGAGCACACTTTCAGTTGGTAAAGATGCTATTTTTAACACATGCATGGTTGGCTAGTCAAATTTGGGAGTAACCAAAACTCCACTTCACCTTATCACCAGGACGAGATTCCCGAGATTAACTCCTTGACCTACAAAAGCAAAGGAGATGGAGGTTGTGCAATAATACACAATTGTCAATTCAGCCAGCGTAATGAATTTTGAAGAACCAAAAAAGGTGAAAAGACTTGAAGAGATTGAAAGGAAGGCTAAGGGATGGAATATCTGTGTATCGCCTATTTTAGTGTGGATCCTTGGGAGAGTGAGGATGATTAGATGTTGGATGGGGGCTAAATACTTCCAACCAGTTCTACGAAAGCTACATGTAGAATTGGTTCATGTGCGGCCCACTAAGACAACTCGATCAAATCTATCCCATTCATAATATTTGCAATTATTTATTTAATAATAGTGCTTAAATTTATTTTAATTAGGAATTTATATGAAGTGTATAGAAAATAAAATTTTCAACAGGTTTAGAATCACTCCAAAACTTATTGAAATTTAGTAGCTCATTTAATTTTTTATAAAGATAATTATTATATTTTAGCTTTTATGGAACTGTTGCTTTCTTCTAAATACCTAGAACCCAATATAGATATTCAGGTTCGGGCAGAATTGGGGAAACTAACTTGACTTATTAACCATCGAGCTCATGTTATGTAAGCTTTATTGACCGGGAGTGACTCAAGATCATCTGAACTAATTAATTAACTCATTAGCTTTCAAAATAATTACTTGACCCGCACCGAAATCTAATCAAGGTCCCACAAAAGTTTCGTTGTCCATTAAAAGAGAGAAGGTGAAAGGACAATAGAACTTTGGAGTGGGGCTTTGGACGGTTGCCATTATTCACGTCGAGGAGACCGCAATAGGCTGGCAGACTTGGATGATGCGTGCACATGCAAATCTCCACTTCCTAGTCGTAGGCACCTATCTAAACAGGTAATATCAACCATTCGGTGAAATTTACTGAGAGCCACTCTCTGTATTAGCAGGCATATTGTATGAATGGGTTGGATTGAAATGAGTGGATGCACGTTCATGAAGCCTCTAGCACCTATATCAAATAAATTATGTTTTTTTTTTTTTTTTCTATAGGAGTGGTGTGTACCTTTTGTTATTCTGGTGATGGGGACTCAAGAGGTTGGAATTTAAAGAGATTGAGGAAAACGTTAAAAGGGCATCAGCGATGGACGCTTCTTCATGAGTAGGAGTCTTATGTCAATGCTCCCTTTAGTCAAGGTTTTTACAGAAACCGGCATATGTGACCATCTAGTACTTATCCTCAGGGTGTGCATGGTTTCATCCCAAACTTATCCCGAATTTAACTTGGACTGTAAATTTTTTGAAAAAATTCAAATTGGGTAGAGCTCGACTCGAACCCAACTGAATAGTAGATTTGGTCCGGATCCAGGATTTGAGTACTTGAACCAAATCCAAACTTAGTCATTGTTAAAAAAAATTACAATATGAAATAATATTCTGAGAATAACTTTGTTCTTATACTAATTCTTAGATTAGAGCTTTCAATTCTTTTATGGATGAAATATCTTTATACCACAATTTCATTTATAAAACATGCCATAAGTTATAATTAAATTTGTTTGTGTAATCATGTGTCCTTTGATGTTCAGCATCCAACGGATTTAGTGTATAACCTTTTGTACACTACTTTAACAGTAGCAAATCTGCTATGAGCTAAATTCAATGTGACAAGCATGATAGCATCAGATTAAAGCATTAGAAGGTACTATTTTTATATATCCTTTTATGTTTGGGTACATATTAAAAACCCAAATCAAACCCAAAAAGTTAAGATAAGTGTTGGGCAAAGGTTTATAAAGTAGGATAGGAGTTAAGGTTAAACAAATATTTTACACAGAATTAGAGTGGGGCAACCTCAAACCCAAATCAAATTGGGCCCACGTACACTCCTACTTATCCGCCTATTCGATGAGGGAGTTATTTCACACAAACTGTCAGGTATGTCGATATTTTCAATCAAGGGTTGTAGTATTGCTTGTTAAAGCCACAAAGGTGTCCTCTTTTACTCTAATTTTGTCAGGAATAAAAACCAATATTAGTTATAACGATGCTTGTTAATTAAGAACTAGCCAGCTCGAGGACTCACAAAATTATTCTCTTTTACTGTCAGGTATTCAGGAGCAGACAAGCTAATGTTAATTTATTAGCAGTGGTTAATTGTTAAGCATTAGCTAACTCGGACAGATATTCCAAGAATTGGAAATAGGTGGAAAAGGAGAGGAGAAAAAAAGACAATATACACAGTACAAATAAACGGTGGATGTAACATATGAGAAAAATTAATAAATAAAATAAAATGAATAAAGATAAAATAGATAAACTTGATAAATAGAAAATATAGGGAGTAACATCATAAATATAGATAATAAAAAAGAAGCTGCTAGGGTATATAAGTATTACATTGATTAAAAACGAATGAGAAAAGCGAAAAAGAAAGATCCATCTATTTTTCCTATTAACAAATGGAGCCTAAATTCCCAAGAGTGTGGGCTAATTTTAATTTATTGGCATGCCTGTTAAGAAGTAGCTAACTTGAAAAGTCATTAACGTGTCCTCTTTTACTGTTAAGAAGTTAAAATGTCAAGCTTTCCAATACTCCACTGGATAGCTATGCAAAAGATTTACCCATTGAAAAGTTGTCAATGTATAATGTAAATTACTCCGAATATGCTTAATTAGCTGGCATCCTATGCCAAACAAGTGTCATGCAAAAAGAAAATTCCATGCAGTTGTTCATGGAGAGGCATTTTTCATTTTTTTTTTTCTATTGTTAAATTACATCAAATAAGGCTACAGCGATTTGCTTAGTAGATATACCATCCCGAAAATAATCATAGAAGCCATTGTTTAGCGAACTTCATCGTCTCAAGCCTTTTTAATTCTCAATCATGTGACATTCAAAGTAAGAGCCACCAGATGATTCCCTGGAAAAAAAAGACCAGTCCACTGACTACACAGCTTACAGTATGGAAGTGGATGACCAATCCATGTCTGATTCCCTTAGGATGCAGCTTATCCAGGAAACCGATTCACATGCCTTTAGTGCTGCCTCTTATTCAAGGTGAAACCCACCACAGTTCTCCACACGAATCAAATGATTTGAAGTGAAATCACTAGCTGTATTGTTCAAAACACATGACTCAACCCCAACCCCAACTAATAATTTCAGTTGCCTTCGAAAGAGGGAATGAGCTTCAATCACAAGATACTGACTGATTAAGCTCAATCTTACCACGCGTGCCCCTTTTGTTGGTGGGATAGCTTGTCAATGACACAGCTTATTCTCCTCTTGTTGAAATAGCACGATCTTGGTGCCGGAAACGTGCCCGATTAGCATGAAATAACGGATCCATCTTCATGTTAGAACTTCTGTCCATGACCACCTATAAAAACGTGACTGCTTGGATCTTCTCGTGTACTTGGATGAGGATGAGGATTTCTTTCACATGCGACTTGCTGCTTGGAGTTTGGGCCAATGGCGTCCCTTCTACCACGTGGTTTTTCTAAATGGAGAGGCCACGTCTGGATTTTCGCTGGTCTCGTCGGCAGTCTATCTATGGCATCTGGAACAGAACATGAAAATCAGATGTGCATGACATGATGGAAATTTGAAACGAGAAATTATTGGACCTGCATACCAGAAATTTTTTTTAACAACCTGCACCTGGCCACAATTCATGTACGTGGAACCGGATTTTCTTGATCTGGACCGTTGATTTGGTATGCCCTGCAATAAATAGGAACCCCAAGAAGCCATATGACCAATCCGTGATCGAAATCAAGGGAGAAACCGTTCATTCCTCTAAAAAAGGGATAAGAAATTGACCTCCAGGACCATCCAAGATGGCAAGGTTTCCAGCCACAGCCCATCCATGATGAGGCACAGCAGATCAAGTAGGCACGCCAAAGCCAGCCGCGCGACGTTGCTCTTGCGAGTTGCGCTTATGTCATGCATCTCAAACACGGTCGTCACGATGGGTGACTTTCACCATGATGTGACAAGATCATGCGAGTGAATCCCGCGGTTGGGTGATCTAGACCGTTGATCATGTGGACACTACCGTGGATAAATGATGAGAAAATTTTTCACCATGGTCGGATAAATTTTTAAGATAATTATATGAAATATATGGTTGAGAAGTGAATACAGCAATAATGACTGGCCACATTCAACTGAGTTAGTGCATGATCCATCCATGTAAAAGAGGGCAAGGTCCCCCTGCTCAGCCACGAATGGGAGTGAATCGCTTGTGGGAGAAGTCATGCACACCAACAAACACAAACCCTTTTTGAGTCATGAGCTAGAAGTTAGGTTGTCCACCCATGCGGGGCGATGAGTCATGCAGTTGAGGATGAAAGCCCCACCACGGTAGAACATGGATGGTCCTCATTTTCTTAAAGTCGATCCTATCATTCACAAAATCGGACGAATTCCTTGGTCCGTAGATCGATTGCATAAGGTGGCCGGTGCCAACTAGCAAGCACATGGATCATATATGCGGTGCTATCTTCCAATGGTTGGATCATCTAAATGTGCACGAGAGTGTTGTAATTTTACATATACAGCTGTTTATCTTACCATTTTATCTTTTTTATTTTATAATTTTTATTATGCTACAAACCTAAATATGCACCGTTTTACGCCCATGTTCAAGTGAGCTCGGGAGGGATTGTATTATATAGATATGGAAGCATTTTCCTGTGTAGAGATGCAGCCAATTTCCCAGTGGGACGTACGCTATGAATGGGATTGATGGAAAATAAAATCACCATAGACTAGAAAGATTCCATGGCCTCGGATCAAGATTTTAGGTTAATGCTCTAGCTTATTCATTCGATTTTGTGGCAGGAAGATATTCCTTGCCATGACGTCATATGATGCTGGCGTCTGATGAACAGAGAGACATGCGCTGATCGGCCTTCACATCAGTGCCGGGTTGCTTGACAAAGTGGCTGAACAGGCCGTTTCAGTTCAATTTCTGAGATTTTATGATAAGACCGCTAGGGAAGAGGCTGTAAACACTTGTAACAAAAGATCCAATCCTTTGATAAAAGAGAAACAAAGGTGTATGCATGGCCAGCACCAATGAACCGTGTATCAGGCGGTGGCAGTAAGTAAAAAACATTTTGGACCTTCTTCTTTGTTGGTCCCCCCAAGCTTTCAGTAGATGATAATTTCCTCCTCCACTGGGGCCGGCCAATGGTTTTTGGGAGGTCCAGAAATTCAGCAGATGAACGTCAACCATCTAGAGAGATTTTGGCATGGTCATTACTCAGGACGCTCAATTGCTTGGTGATTGTGAGGGCCACGAGGGTCCCTAAGCAGAAACCTCTGCTGGATGGGCTTTGATAAAGCGGGCAGCAGCAGCAGTCCAAATTCTGAAGAATGGCCCGTATATACTGATGAAGCTCTGAGAATTAGAGGTCCAGGTCAAAAATGCACTTGGCAGCACATGTAGGTACCTACAAACCTTAGGACCAACTTTCTCTGTTTCCTGCCATGTAAGTTTTTGGTGAAGCCTGTTTTTGATCCATCCAATTTCTTTTCAGAACAAAGAGTTCATGGCTCTGTAAACAGTATTCATGGGGTCCAAAATATGTTTCTTCATTTTGGAACACGAAATGACATAGAACTGAGGGAGGGAGAGAGAGAGAGAGAGAGAGAGAGAGAGAGAGAGAGAGAGAGAGAGAGATCTAGACTTCAAATACAATCAGAATGAACCATTATAGCACCAACATGCAGAACTAGGTCATTCTCTCCCATCTAGTTGCAGCATCCTAATTAATCCAGTGGTTAGCATTGTCTGATGGGGGGGTTCAGATGGCATTTACTATTTATGGGGTGGCCACTAAGTGATATGGTCCCCAAATATTTTCTGTGAGTGTGGCTAGATTGAACAAAGTGAAAATAACAGCCCATTACCACATCAGGTTCTCTACGAGAATAGATGATTCAGTACAACATTTCTGACCATTCATATTACTTAGCAAAGATATTGTGAGTGTAACAACATTGGCAGTACTGGTAATACACACGTCAGCAACAAATCCTCTTCAACATAATACATACAAAAACTATTAACAAATATAAAAAGCATTACCTATGAAAGCAAATAGGAAAAAAAAATTTGATTCACTGGTGAAATAATGAACAAGCTGTAATTAGTCGGTGCTGATTGGATCCTCACCAGCAGCAACACCTCCATCTATTCACAAACAAAAAATTGTTAAGAAAACAGAAACAAAGTGAACCTTGAAGCTCTCTTAAGTGAATGATTCATGACAGGGAGGCTTAGGCTTTGTTCGAATGCAATATGGTGGCAGCAGCCCAAGTTAGGCAGTTCCCAGCCCCAACTTTGAATGTGCCAGGTTTCATACTGGATTTCAGGATTTTAGGTCAGAAAAGTCCGACTTTTTGGCAAAACTTTTTTCAGCCAGGTTCAGCCCAGTCGAAAGCCATTATGTATTACATTTGTAGGCCTATGAAAGACTCCTTTCATAATGAATAAAATGACCTTTTGCCCCAACTCTTAGACCCAATTAAAAACCAGCATATTCACATTGTCACCTTAAAATAAGTGAATTGAACTGCAAAATAATAGAGGAAATAGTTCTCAAATTGATGGCACTTTTTTGAAATCTAACATGGAAGGAAGCAGATTGCAACTAAGAGACTATAAATTGGATATGAAATGTGAATGCTAAGTTTAAATTGTCAGTCACCTATACTTTGCCAGACCAATAATCAAAATTCACTAAACAGTGCATCCAAAAAAGCCCCCTAGGGGCAATTATCAATTAAAAGTGAAAATTGAACAGAATTGAAAACTATTATCATGATCGTATGACCATTTACATAAGCACTTCAAAGATTTGATTTCACATTTTGGGTGTCGTATTGATGATAAATTGAGAACAAGTCACTTCCTTTCAACCAAACTATACTGCAGTCATTGCTGTGTGCAATTCCTTTTCTTTGCTCCTTTTAACTTTCTCAATTGTCAAACTGAAGGAAAATCATTTTCCACTTCCACTGATTCCAATCAAATCAATGTATCAAAAGATGCCCTAATACTAAATACAGACATAAGCAATGCTGCAGCCTGAAGTAATGTACATACCTTCATCATCTGCAGGTGCATAAGCAGATCTCCTAGAACGAACTTGCTGTTGTGTAGGCTAAACCAAAAAGACAAGCAGT
>JAYJMB010002962.1:0-12666 GCA_036873735.1 Pouteria campechiana
TGAAGAGGCCATAACCAATGGTCATGATGCAAAGAAGGATCATCAAACGGCCATTTGAGTCTGCCCAACAGTCATTCGTACTCTCCATAGCATCTGCACCGTGGGTTGGCTGGGGCCAGCAATGAACTCATGCAGTTGAAGTCGCTGTTCTGGGCGTCTACTCCAGCAGCTCGGTCAAAAGGACAAATGACGGGGAGTGTATTACAAGTATGTGTAAGCTCTATTCCCATTCACGTGCACGTTCAGGGTTTCCTGCCAAAATACCTTCGGAAAGCCAAGTTCGTGACCGACGTATTAGTAGAAAAATCCAAACATTACACCGTTTAATTGAGAAGATGTGTTGCACGCAACTGCATTCTATATCTTTGAGAATTTAAATTCACTACGTCGCTTGTGCTGTTAAAATCGGTGTTTTGCCTTTTCACCTAAATAAAATGAATTTAAAAAGAAAAATAAATTTTTTTAATAAAATTGTTAGTAATCTCTAACACCAAGGCTGATAATATTTCATGCCAGAACCCTATGGAATAGGTAAACATACGCAATTTGGGATAATTTCCTTGTGAACTCTATAAAAGGAAAGGGCAATATATGGTAGAACAAGTTCTGAATTATTATTCTACACTCTCTTCGGGTATTTTTTAGATATAATGTTGATTGTTCCTAGTTAATCATGCTTTCCTACACCCATCCACATTCTCTTGTAATACCATACTCTTATTGAAATAGATTTGGGGACAATCCAAACAAAAACTTAGAATAATTAGTAGTAAACATCTCATTATATATCAAGTTTTACTAATAATAATTGAATATATAATACGAATATTCACCATCAGATTTATACTAAATAGGACTCATTTCACAAATGTATAATAAATCCTTTAATACATCCCATTCCATACCACGGAACTGATCAATTAGTTTGCTATTAGCAAATTCTGACTTGAATAATATGGGTTTGGTGAAAACAGCATAGCGAGTAATCTTGCCCTCTAAAATAATAAAATTTTAAATAAATATAATATATTTCCACTAAAGGGTGCAATTTGGGCCAAGTTCACCTAAACCACCCAACCTGCCAAACCTGAAGTTGGGCAAAAATTCTCATACTTAGATTTTTCCAACCTGATCCTGAAGGACCTTAGATCAACCCAAATTAGAATTATAATCTATCCAACTCGGGTTGGGGTCAACCCAAACCCAAATTGTATTTTAATAAAAAAATATAGGCGGTGAGGCATCCTAACACCCCTTCTCCCTCTCGAGCGCTGCGACGCCGACGTTGTTGCCCCCCTTCTTCTTCCCCGGCCATTGCTACACCAAGATTGCCGTTGAATCTCCCTCCCCCCACTGGTTATTGGCTATTGCGTAGCTATTGCCCCCTTCTCCCTCCACAGCTGACACATTAGTGTTTGTTGTCACTCACTACATATTCTGCTCAGTTTGCCGCATGCTTCCATACACCAGCTTCGAAAAATAGAAGTGGAGAACTCTAGAAAAGCACCACTCAAGCAATGGAAGAAGGGGCCAATGAGAGGAAAAGGAGGCCCGCAAAATGATTCATGCGAGTATAGGGGTGTTAGGCAGAGAACATGGGGAAAATGGGTGGCTGAGATAAGAGAATAGAAGAAAAGAACAAGGCTGTGGTTGGGGTCCTTTTCAACTGCCGAAGAAGCCACCATGGCTTATGACCAAGCTGCAATAACGTTGTATGGGCCTAATGCCTTTCTAAATCTCCCCCACCTTCATTCAAGCTACAATTCTTCGAGCACAGTGCAGAAGCTTAAATGGCTTCCATCAACGAATTTCATTTCTAAGTTTCCTTCAAGTGGTCTACTTAATTTGAAAGCACAGTCGAATGTTCACGACATTCATCAAAAGCTCCAATAATTGAAGAGCAGTCCCAAACAGAAACGCCCTGCTACCTTTTCCGCGAACTTAAGTGTAGACTCACTGATGTTGACATAAAAGCCTGCCTGGAAAACACAATAATTAAAGAGGAAGACGTTTTGTTTTCATCCGACAGTTCCTAATTTTAATTTTCAGGCATAAAATGATAAAAAAAAATAGAATTAATGCATCTCAACAGTTTTCATTAGGTAAAAAATAATAATACAAAAAGTAAAATGCATCTTAATGGCTTTTATTATTATTTTTATAGTTTATTTAATATTATTGTAGGATCAATTAAGTAAGGGCACAAACTCAAGTACAATTAGATGCTATGGAAGTTATTTCTAACCCTAATCTTCTTTTTAAACTTTAGTTTCAACTTTCAAAACTTTAACTTTAACCTTAATACAATTTTATTTCTAAAGCTTCAATTCTTACTTGAACAGAGTGTCTAAATTAACAAACTAACATATTCACCTCAATCAACCAAATTAAAATCATTTGAATATGATAATTTTGATATCATTTCTCCTAGTTTATACCACATTGATAGTCTACTGATTCTAAGATTCATATGATCCTACTCGTATAATGGCAAATGTTTACTTGGAAGCAGAGGGTAATAATCAATTGTACTGAATTGAAATTAATGAGTCCAAAGGAAAATGTCTAGAATTTAGAGAACTAAAAATAAATAGAGAAAATATAATTAAAATATAAAAAATTATATTCAATCATAAAGTAAATAAAATAAAAATAGATAAAAAATAAAAGAAAAATTATTATTGTGGGCAAAATAAATGTACATGATTTTTATTTACTCATTTATTATTTTGATGAAGAATGCATTTTTGGCTCATCTCCATCGCTGTCGAGCTGCAAAACTAACCGAGTTGCATGCAATGGTTTTGCTGCACTTATCCATGGAACATTTCTCTCTCACAAATGACGTGCACGTGGGGTGAGATGAGCGGGACACCATCGAAATGATGCGTCGGCCGAGTGGCTCAATCAGAAGATAATGGTTATAAATTAAAATGGGAGAGAAATGTATAATTTTTTTCTTTTGGTTTAGTCTTATATAAAAGATATATATTTTAAGATGTGCAATGTGCACTATAAAACTTGTTTGTTTGAAACTTAGGTTGTCATGATTGTTTTTTTTTGTTTGTTTCATCAACACAAATTCCAACTCAAAACTCAACTCGAGCCTAATTTTCAAAAATATGGTTAAAGTTGAGGTTTTACAAATAGGATTAGGATTAGGGTTAGGGTTGAAGTTTTGCAAATAGGGTTAGGGTTAGGATTAAAAAGAACCCGAGTTTCATGAGCCCAAGTTGCACTCCTAATTCCATGGTTAAATAAGATCAATAAGTTATTTCCGCATTAATTTAATGTGCATTAAAATTTTCAATGCTTAAATTAAATTTTCTATATTATATTTAACATAATGATTTTCGTGGTTAAATATTATCCCGTTAATAAAATAATTACAACCTTTTGTCTTACCATAACGACTGTCTGCATGTTTAGGCTTTCATATCCCTAGATTATCATAAGATTATAAGCAAGCCTCTAAGTTTCGATCAAATTTCAACATTAAGTCGATGTCTCTTTATTTTATTATAACTAAGCGTATTTATATTTATAAGAAAAGGTATTTTGGTGTATATTATTTACAAACAACATAGTTTTAATAAATAAAAAAAGAACTATAAATTTAAAGTTCGATAAATGATCGTACACTTTAATTAAAAATGTGGCTGGCTCATCATGAAAGGTAGGCTCGGCGAAGCCAGTACTCAACAAGACTTCAGGCAGCAAGGAATAAGCCTAGATGCGGTTAGCTGAGATCAAAGAGGCAGGAATCCCCTAGGACTGCAACGACGATGTTGTTGTCGTAGGTGCGTGGAAGGAACTACTGCTCAGGTCATCCCCATTCGTGCGCAGAATCCTCATTGCAGTGCTCGGCATACATGTCTTCCAACAACAGCCTTTGCGGGTCGACGTTGCAATCTGTTATAAATAAATCTACAAAAGCAACATAATGCAAAAATAGAAGGACAATCGCGGGCAAAATAATAATGTACTCTAAAATAAGATTACAAAGATAGAAAACTCTCAACAAAATCTCAATCACCCAACACACCCTATAATATAACTCTCAAAAAATCAAATCTCATCAGCTGATAATAGAAAAAAATATAAATTATTGTCACCAAATACCTAAAGGCTCTCTCTATTTATAATGTTGAAAGAGATAAATCTTTGTTAAGTTGGAGTAGAAAACTGAATCCAATTGGATAGGACCAAGCTCAAATAATGCATAAACTTGATAACTTAAAAGAAAATTCGTCACTACTTAGCATCTCGTCTTTTCCAAAGAGAGCTTTCTGTAACCTGCTTTATGTCTAGAATTGCTTTCATTTTAATTTTCTATAACATGAAATTGATTCTGTGATCAAACTTCTTAATTTTGCATAAGTTTATTTGGAATAAACCTATAGAAGTAATACAAAATAATGTAGAAACAAAAAAATAATAAAATAAAGAAATATAAATATAGAATTTTTTGTAAGAAAAACCCTTTCAATATGAACAAAAAAACTACAGGCAAAGGAGAAAAATACTCCACTATAAAATGAGAAAGCAACGATTGAAAACTCAATAAAATTTCAATCAACTAATATACCCCACAATATAAATCTCTCTAAAAAACAAATCTCACCCGTTAGTAATAGAAGAAAAGTGTAAACCATTCGCACCAAATATTTAAAAACTCTCTATTTATAGTGCTAAAAAAGAGAAAACTACATCTAGTGAGATACAAAAGTCAAATTGAGTTACGATGTAGAAACAAGTTGGAGTAGGAATTGAATCCGATTGGAAAGCAATGACTAATCCAAGTCATACCTAGCACAGTTCTCTCCAGCCCGCATATCTTTGAGAATGCAGGCATCAAATCAAAGAACGGCCTTCTGGGAGCAACCGTTGCTGTTGGATTTACGAAACCATCTGCATTTTGTTTGCAACCTTCTTCCTAGACAAGGTAGGGAGGCGCCCACTACTATTGGGAAGCTCGTTTTGAATGGTGTTATCGCTGTTAGCGTTAGGATCGGGGTCGACCACAATCCTCACTAGAAGCTGCCATGGGCGACTGCTCTCAGCATTAGAACGCGTTTGTGGGTTCCTTCTCTATCGGTCTTGGACCGGTTACATCACTGAAATCAATCCGGCTGGAGCTTGGTGGTGGCTACAAACCGGGTAACAAGCGGCGTGATTGGAATGACCTACCTCTCTCTTTCATTCTAGATGTTACAACTAATTATTTAAAAAAAAATTAAAAGGTTGATTGAGTTATTATCTATATAAGCAATTAAATTATTTCAAATATACCCACAACATTTGATTAATATTACAAATATATCTCTGACGTTTGAAAAACAACAAATATGCCGATAATGTTTAACGTATATTGCAAATATGATAAGCTTTTTAGGTTTCATTCTAAACTGTTTACAAATTTTTTAAATGTCCAAAATATTATAAAACTCCATCCTACCAGGAGGAGAAATGGCCCCTTTCCCTTGCACGTGGGTCAGCAGATGTTCAAACACGCTGGGAAATTAGGGAGACTCCAGCAACATACGAAGAATATATATTGAATATCTCCTCCACCACTTTTCTAGGTACTTCGCCTTCCTCAAGCTGACTGCACGTCCGTAGCAGCTGAATGAAGAAAAGGGTAGATTTGCACGGAAAATCCTAACGTTTTATGCTATTGTTGGAAGATGAGCCTTTCAAGTCGAAGTTCTTGATGCTTATGGACCAACCGGTGAGAAAATATAAAAGGGTACAAGCTTATTTTGCTAATGTTATTCTTTATCTTGCTGATATTAATATGTATTTTAAATAAACTTTTTTAATGCATATTCTCTCCAATGCATCCTGTCCAAATGGACCTTAATCATATACCGGTCTTCTTTATTGTTTTCTCCTTCTTCATTTTTGTTTTTCAACTTCTTTTCCTTTGCCTTTTTTTTTTTTTTTCCTGTTTTGTTTTGTTTTGTTTTCAAGGTAACAAGGGAAGAAGAGATCCCAACTAAATCCACAAATCCATCTTCTAAATGCAATATGATTCTGACTAAGCAATCCATTCCTCTTCCAATGCACAGTATATATGAATGATGTAAGCATGTGCGTAGGAGATCCAAGCCATGACAGGGCCCTTTCAGTAACTTTCCTGTCGTATTGAACATGTGGTCTCCATTCCACGAAATACGGGTTGGCGGGATATTCTTCTGTTATGAATGCAGCCAAGTATCTGGTCACTTCACATGCTTTGAATTGTGTCCACTCATCAAAGAGATGGAGCTCAGGCACTGAACTATATTCCTACTCATTACTAAACATGTCTAAGAAAAATAGTAGATATATAGTCAATACTATAATTATAGACAAAACTTTGAGTGACCCAAATGGAATATGGGGCCATCTTAACTAACTAACACAATGGGAAAGAGAAATGTATTAATATCTCTGCTCTCCCAGGAATTGATTAACGCTAGAGCTCTTACCTGTGGCGCATCTGCATGCATTTTGCAGTTGCAATGAGCATTCCTAGGCCTTTGGGAAAGCCTATTGCACAATTTTTGTGAAGCGTGGCCGGCCACCGACCAGCACTTAAACGCTTAAATCTGACTAATTAAATTTTAGCTTAGTTTTGAATTCTATGACCTATTTTGGTAGAAAAAGAAGAAAAAATTTTAAGAAAAAATCAATAAAAATGACAATGAATTCAATGGAACAGTGAGGCTTTGTTGGGATTGTGTTTACCTTTTCTTTATTCCTTTTGAGATTGGCATGACACTTTAACTATCATATCAATTATACTTTTTTATATAATTATTTATATTTTTATTTACTTTTCATTCAATCTATATCTTCTATTCTACTTTTCTAATATAATCCCCAAGCTAGTGCAATTGCATTGCTACAAACCCTATTCAAACAAAGCCGAATAAAGATAGAAGAAAATGAATTTTTGTTTTTTGCTTTTTTAAAGGATTCATGGTACAAAGATAGATTTCATTGTAAACAGATAAATTTATTAGCTTAAGTGAATATTCTGGTAAATAAAGTGTAGGAAAAAAACTTTCTTTCCCTTTACCCTATGTATCCCAAAGGCATAGAGATTAAAATAATAATTGACCTATAATTAGAAAATAGGATCTCGAGCATTGACTTTTGTCGTATGTTAAATCTTTGTCAAAGTATTAAACATATTCAAAGTGAGAGTCTGTAGGAGGATCTGAATCACATGATACCGAGTTGTCAGGTAAGACGTTGTTAGCACTAAGATACTTTGAGTTGGCAGATCAGCCAAAGATTGTAAATAATCATAATCTTTTCCTAAATTTGGACAGTTTTTGATGCATTTCAGTATTGTAGTCATAACTTTGGCTACGGGTATCGAAATCGCAATTATGACCCCAATTCGAAAAGATTTTTTTGGCACATACGACATGACCACCGAGCTATGCTGGGTGTGCATCTTTTTCGAGCTCAAAATTCACTGTTTTCCCCTCCAAATCTCCACTTTTAATTTTTTTTTCTTTTGTAGTAATATTTCCTTTATCATTTAGAAAAAAAGTGATTCTGAACCCAATTTGGATGTATTTAGTAAGTTCACTTCTTTTTTTACGTATTTTCTTTTAGCATGACTATTAGAATTTAGCTATTTTTGCTAAAATTCTAATAATAATGATTTCTAGCTATATAGCCCGGCTCTATGTTTTTGGGTGATTTTCTTGTGTTTTCCTCTTATAAATTATCTATTGAAACTAGCCTACAAAATAATCATTATGTTGTTCGACATCAATTAGTGTCAGAGCTTCAACATCTTCCTGGGGTGAGATTTCATCCGTTTCCATGGCGGGTGGTCGTGGTCGTTGTGGATAAGTTAAGAGGAAGTCCCACACTGTGATCATAACATTCAAGATGTGATGATTGAGGATTTACAGAGGCAAATCACAGAGTTAACCCAACATCTATCGACATAGGATTTTGGTGATCGTGAGGTGGAAGATCATGATTTCGATTCTAGTTTTGAAAACCCATTTCACAATTATGCTCGATTCTAGGAGCACCATCGTTGGGAGGTTCGTCATAGAGACCTCGATTTTAGAGTGGATTTGCCCGAGTTTTTTGGTACGTTATAGACCAAAGGATTCATCGATTGGTTCAATAAAGTGGAGCATATTTTTTAGTATAAGGAAGTCTCAGATCATGTCAAAGTGAAACTAGTCATCATCAAACTCAAAGGCAGAGCCTGTGCATGGTGGGAGTAATTGAGGCGATCACGAGACAAGCAGGGTAAGACCAAGAACATGGATTGTGAGAGAATGAAGAAGAAAATGAAGAGTCACTTCTTTCCTTTCAACTACACTCAACCTTATTTCAGAGACTTTATTCGGTGAGGCAAGGCACGAGATCGATTGATGATTGCATGGAGGAGTTCTATCAATTGATTGCCCAGAATGATTTATTTAAGATGGAAGAGCAAATGGTGACACAATATTTGGGGGGATTACGACAACCTTTGCAGGATGGCTTCAGCCTTCACTCGCTATGGGCCATTTCTGATGCATACCAGCATGCACTGGCTGTGGAAAAATAACAAAATATGAAGCCAATGATCAGAGGCGATCAAAGCAGTTAGCTAGTTTGCCCATAAAAGTCCTGTCCCGCCCAGCAACTATCACAAGCTACTTCTAACTCAAATATTAAATGTTTCAGATGTGGTGAACAAGGACATAGAGCGACTAATTGCAGGAAGCCTGCTAGTTAGAAGGGCAAAAATCTCCTGATTGAGGAAGACGTGCTAGAAACTGAGGAGATCAGAGAGCTTGTGTATGATGATGATGAAGATGGAGATATGCTATATGGCAATGGTGATGAGACTCTGGTCATTCGTAAGAGTCTACTAACTCCCAAAGGCCGACTCAGGGGATGATTGGTTGAGAATCAATATTTTCCACATGACCTGCACAATTGCAAATAAAGTCTGCAAGATGATCATTAACAATGGTGATTGTGAAAACATAATGTCTGAAGAGGCTGTCCAGAAATTGCAATTGAAGATAGATTGTCAACCTAAGTTATACAAATTGTCCTAGCTGAATAAAGGCAGTATGGTAACAATAGATAGGCGATGCCTATTTTCTTTTTCAATTGGCAGGAAATATTTTAATAATGCTTGGTGTGATGTTGTGTTTATCGATACTCGTCATGTATTGTTAGGTAGACTTTGGTAGTATGATCGTAGTGTTATTTATGATGGGCGTAAGAATACATATTCCCTTAGCATGAAAGGGAAGAAGATTATATTAGCACCTTGTTAGGAAGGAACCACTCCTACCCCGGTAGCCAATAATACTAACCTGCTTTCTATATCTAGTTTTTTAGTTGAGATTGAGCATGAGGACGTGGTTTATGCTTTGCTGCCTTATGGGAATAATGCAGCAGACATGAATCTAGACTTACCTGCAGAGGTGCAACAGTTTCTAGCAAAGTTTTCTAACCTGATGTCAAAGGATCTTCCTCCCGAACTGCCACCTATGAGGGAAATCCAGCATCAAATCAACCTTGTTATGGGATCCAGTCTGCTTAATCAACTGGAATATCACCTCAGTCCCAAGGAATCTGAAAAGTTACAGCGACAGGTAGTACAGTTGTTGGAGATGGGCTACATCCATGAGAGTATGAGCCCATGTGCAGTTCTAGCTTTGCTGGTGCCGAAGAAAAATGGTTCTTGGTGTATGTGTGTTGATAGTAGAGTGATCAACAGGATTACAGTGAAATACAGGTTTCCAATTTCCCGCCTAGATGATATGTTAGACCAGCTATTCAGTTCTAAGGTCTTTTCAAAAATTTACCTTAAAAGCGGATACTACCAAATCAAAATAAGGCCTGGAGATAAGTGAAAGACAATATTTAAGACACAACATGGATTGTATGATTGGATGGTCATGCCTTTTAGGATATCCAATGTGCCAGCACATTTATGAGGTTTATGCATCAAGTTTTATGGCCTTTCATGGGAAAATTCATTGTCATTTACTTCGATGACATTCTCATTTATAGCCCGACATAGGCTTCACACTTTGATAATCTCCATGCTATTTTTGATATGTTGAGGACGAAGCACTTGTTCGTCAATCAGAAGAAATGTTCTTTCTTCACTACTTTTGTAACTTTTCTTAGTTTTGTTGTATCTACTGATGGTGTTCATGTAGATCAGTCAAAGATAGATGCGGTCTTGGAGATAGATGTGATCTTGGAGTGGCCTAAACCAAAGACCTTGCATGATGTCAAAAGTTTCTATGGGTTAATATCTTTCTACCATTTGTTCATCAGAAACTTTAGCACTCAAGTTGCTCCTATCATAGAGTGCCTCAAGGGACGTGATTTCTAGTGGTCTGAGGAGGCAGAGCCTAGTTTTCAACTTGTCAAGTAGAAGATGACAGAGGCACCATTTTTGACACTTCTTGATTTTGAAAAGATGTTTAAGGTAAACTGTGACGCATCTGGGGTTGACGTTGGTGGTATTCTGAGTTCGAAGGGGCGCCCAATAGCCTTTTTTAGTGAAAAGCTATCAAGATCAAAGAAGAATTATTCCACCTATGATCTGAAATTTTATGTCATAGTTCAATCCCTGAAGCATTGGCATCATTACCTAGTATAGAGGAAGTTTATTCTTACCACTGATCATGAGGCCCTGAAGTAAATCAATATCCAACACAAGCTAAGTAGACGGCATGCCAAGTGTGCGGCATACTTACAGGATTTTATGTTTGTGTTAAGGCACTAAGCAAGGAGTCTGAATCGTGTTTTAGATGCATTGAGCCATCGTACATTACTCCTCACTACCATGAGCACTAGAGTTGCGGGATTTGAGGCTTTTTCTTCTATATATGTTGCAGATTCTTCTTTCGAGAGGATAATTCAGGAGGTAATTGATGGTCAATGACATGATTTTATTTTGCATAATGGTTATCTGTTTCGTGGATTACAATTGTGCATTCCAGATTGTTTACTAAGGTAGCAGATTATTAGTGAACTTCATAATGAGGGCCACTTTGGGAGAGATAAAACGTTGGCTTTGATCTCTTCTAACTATTATTGGCCCAAATTGATCAGTGATGTGACTCATTATGTAGAGCGTTGTTATGTGTGTTAGTGGTCTAAAAGAGTTCTTATTAATGCGGGCCTGTACACACCTTTGGTTTGATGTCAGTATGAACTTTGTGTTGGGATTACCCCATACCCAACAGGCCTTGGATTCTATTTTGGTTATGGTAGGTTTTCCAAGATGACCCATTTTGTAGCTTGCAGAAAAACAATGGATGCTGCCCGGATCGCTCACCTTTACTTCAAGGAGATTGTGCATTTACATGGTGTTCCCCCATCCATTACTTCAGATCGTGACACCAAGTTCATTAGTCATTTCTGGAGGAGCTTATGGGAGAAACTGAGGATGAAGTTGAATTTTAGCAGCACCTACCATCCCCAGACAAATGGTCAAACCAAGGTGGTGAACTGGAGTTTGGGGAATCTTTTGAGGGGTTCGACAAAAACTAAACTGAAGCAGTGAGATTTGGCGTTATCTTAAGTAGAATTTACCTATAATAGGTCAATGAATAGAATCACAGGAATGAGCCTATTTGAAATTACCTATGGTCAGAATCCATCTGTGGTGCTTGATTTAGTCCCTATTCCACATATGGGTTGTTTGAGTCACAAGGCAAATGAGATGACAGAACATCTTCGAGGTATCCATAAGCAGGTGAAGCTAGCCATTCATGAGAGTAATGCCAAGTACAAGGTTCAAGCTAATAGTCACCGTCGTCAGGTTTTTAATGTTGGTGATTTTGTTTAGGCGGTATTAACTCGTGATTGTTTTCCTGTTGGAGAGTATAATAAGCTTAAGGAGCTGAAGATTGTACCCTGTGAGATCCTGTAAAAGATCAATGACAAAGCCTACAGACTGCGTCTCCCTAGTTATTTGAGGACTTCTGATGTCTTCAATGTGAAACACCTGAGTCCTTGTTTTGTGGATTCCGATGAAGCTATTGTGAACTCGATGACGAGTTCTTTCCAACTCTGGGTGACTAATGCAGGAGGATTCAAGTTACATAATGCCGAGTTGTCAGATGGCACGTTGTTAGCACTGAGATACCTTGAGACAAATCAGCTCAATTACAAATAATCATGATCTTTTCGTAATTTGGGCATTTTTTGGTGCGTTTCAATATTTTGGCCATAACTTTGACTACGAGTATTGAAATTGCAATTATAACCCAATTTGGAAAGATTTTTTCGGTGCATACATCGTGATTACTAAGCTACATTTGGTGTGCATCTTTTTCGAGGTCAAGATCCATTATTTTTTCCTCCGAATCTTCAGTTTTAGTTATTTTTTCTTTTATAGTAATATTTCCTTTATCATTTAGGAAGTGATTCTGAACCCGATTTGAGCCAGATTTTTGGTAGATCACTTCTTTTGTTACGTATTTTCTTTTGGCATTATTATTAGGGTTTTGCTTTTTTTGATAAAATTCTAATAATGATGATTTTTAGCTATATAGCCCGGCTTTTGTATTAATTTTGATTATTATTAATTTGCATAAATTTGAATTAAAATTTTGTGTTAAGCTTATTATAAATTATTTGTTGAAATTAGCCTGCAGAATAATCACTATTTTGTTC
>JAYJMB010002963.1:0-14657 GCA_036873735.1 Pouteria campechiana
GCAAGAGGCCAAACACTACAATTCCTATGGTAAAGATCATTGGTTTTGCCCCAAGCATGGTGTGGATGGAGTTGAATCTCTCCCTATTGAAAATTACATAAGGCAACTTTCATTTTCTTATTTTATAGATGATAGCAGCTTAGTCAATGATAATTTCTTTAAACAATATTTTTAGAGGGGTTGCTTTCTTCCACAAAAATGAAAGGCTGAGGAGATCTTTTAGCAGAGCAGAGTCTTAATTTGGGGATTGCTGCGAGAGGAATTCAAGGCTTTTAGGTTGGAAATATTTTAGCATCTTTATGCTCTGGCACATGGATCAGGTCTCTTACACCATGTGATGGATCTAATCCAATTTCCTTTTTTTTAGAAAAAAACAAGAAAGGAAAAAATTGGAGTGACAACCACACAAGGTGGATTGATGAAAAATGGGACCCAACTGCCAGAACTGGGAAATAGATTATCTGCATCTAGTAACATGCTTTTGGAACACAAAATGGTTTGGATCGTTGGGACTTACCTGCTCAGGAGTGAGACGCCGTTTCTTCTCCCGCATCTGCTCGAATTCATCGTAGTATTCTTCTTCCAACTCCTCGGGAGAGCTGAAAAATGGACGTTTTTTCAAGCCCTCCTCCATGTTCAATCTAGGGCCTGAATACTTCACTCTCGATCAGCAAATGAAAAAGAAAAATAATCTGGGCAGTAAAAAACTGAATATTTCCAATCTTTTCACATAATCGCAAAAATATGGTATATTGAAAATATGAAATAAATCAATGGGCCTTCATTTGTTGCTTGTGCTGTTGAAAGTCTATTTTGTTGGTATTCTCAAGTTCAATCAAGATCTGTTTACATCAATGAGAAAACAATCCGTGTAAGCAATGCTTACTGTTCAGATATATATTGTGTCAATTGCTTGGTATGTTAGATAAATGAATCATCTATGTGAGCTAAAATTCAGGATCAGCACAGATGTGTTTTATAAACACTCACATTGACAAGACCATGGGCAAAATTCTTGAAATTTATTGGGCATTGCCATTGAGCTCACAAAATTCTGGCATGGCCCCTGCTGGGTTCAATGAGTAATCAGTCAAAGTTGCCTAAAATTTTTGACATTTCATAAGGTTGGTGCAGTAAGAAATCTCCCTCATAGATGCTAATAAGTCTCAAAACCCAAAGCAAATATTATTTTTTGTGCTTCCATAAGCTAATTAAATATATTTCACTACAAATCATGAAATTATTCTTCACAGTAAAGGATATATTTATTAAATAGAATTATATATTTATATTACTTGACTAAAATATAATCATCATAACGTCAATTTTATAATTTTCACCTATAAAAATTATTTTCTAATTAATTTAACAATAAAAATTATAAATAAAAATAATTCAGGGCCCACTAGATTCATAGATGTATGTCACCCATCTACCCAATCCTAACCGTTCACAACATCCACCTATCAATAAAGCTTCAATAGTAGGGTGAAGATGGAAAAGATAAACCAACATCCAGAATCTCTGATATTCAGGTAAAAACCAAAAAAAAAAAAAAAAAAAAATGAAACACGCATAAGGCCTTTATTTCTTTTTTTTTAAAAAAAAGGAGAAGAGGGCCCTCTCTCACCTCGGAATACGGGATCGGCATTCCCCATGAGCAGCATGCTACCACGATCGAACACCAGCCGCCGGGAATCCATGCGTGGCAGATCGGAGGGACTCCCCGGTGAGATTTTCCAGCCAAATTCAATAACCCAAAAGCTAAAGTGACCGAAATTCCCCTCCCTTCGCCTCTCTCTGCGCTCTTCCGCTCTTCAAAATCCGACCGCGGAGAGCTTATGGCGGAAGAAGCTTGTGGTCCACAGCAACCTCGTCGGAGTCTGAAGGGGCGATATCGAAAACCCCATCATACCTGTCTCCGCTTTCCACTGTGTGTTTCTCAGATCTTCGGATCGAGAGAAGACAGTTATCAGGTTGGCAGAGAGACGATCGAGTCAGATGGAGTTCGAACACCGGCTAGCTGTATCAAGGGATAGAAAGAGAGGAAGGTGGAAGTGTTTTGATGGGGTTGGATTTGTGGTCGGAATCAGACACGCCGGTGACTAAGTTCTCGAAATCCGGCAGTGGGGTTTTGTATTCTCCCGCGGTTGAAAGTCTGCTGTTCGAAGTTGCAAGCTAAAATTTCCTGTAGGAGAGGGTAGAAGCTATTCTTATAGATGATGGAGACTCTTCTAGTAGTCTACCACCATTTTAGAGTGAAGTTTTGTTGCTCCAGACGTGTGCGTTCAGGGAGCTTTATGTCAATCGGACACCTCCACTTCGGGTTCAAGAGATTCGGGCTAATCCTTAAAAGACCATATTCCAGCGTTAGACGCATACCATTGAATAGAAAAATGTTCACTTGGACCAAGGGCCGTATGCGGCCTTTACTATAGCCTCTTCTCTTGGGGCAATATGGCTTTTGACTTTTAATGAGAGTACTCTCCGTCCACTTGATGCATGATCCCTTAGCATTATCCTCTAAAATAATGAATACTTTGAATTTTGAAACCACAAAGCATCAAGCCATGATCATGTGAAATATAGGAACTAATCACAAGCATGAATCAAAGAGGGCAATACTAGTAGTATCTTTTATTATTATTATTATTATTGATTTCTCCTTTAATCAAGTCCACTGTAGCCCCTCCTACTCTTCTAATGAAACTTCTAAATTCAGTTTTCAAGTTTTGCTCTTAAATTGAAGAGATTTTTCCACGAATTTATATCCTTGTATGATTGTTTTAACTCTTTAATTAAATTGTAACTCATTTATGTTATTGTCGAATAATTGTAATAGCAACTTTTAACACATTGATTTAGTGTCATTAATTAATTGGATCGTTTAACCAACACTTCACCTGCCACCTTGAGCATTAAGCATCTCTTGTTTATTCATTTTTGTGGACTCGGACCATGCAATCGAATCCATACAAACAATGGTATAATATTTAGAAGAAGATGGATACTACCAACAGATATTGTGAAAATTTGGCCCCACTGATATGGTTCATTAACAATTTTCTTTACTTTTCCTCATGATTGTGGCCACCCAACTTTATCTCGTGGTTTGGATGGTGTACACAGGATGATTTCTAAAGTGGTGGTTAACTATCACAGAAATCGACTTTCTCCTCAAATTCTGTACTGACGACCTTACCCTTTTGTCCCCGTCCGAAATTTCTATCGACGTGGCTGCCTGGCGATATACCTCCAACAACATTCGGGGTATTTTAGTAATTCCATTGTAAACAAGGGACACCCCAAAAAAGGCTTATGCGAGACGCGCGCACAGCTAGAAAATGGGCGAGTGCGCCTAATGGGGCCATTTTATATTTTCATCAGATCCTGACCATCCATCAAATTCAGCAATGAAAAAAATCTAAGCTAGTTGCAATTTCAGATGGGTGACATCATATGCCTCAATCCACATCTGAAACAGGAAAAATTTACATTAATATAAAGGTTGATCTTGTATGGTTTTGCTCTTTAATTTGAAATTGATGTCTGTGAACATTTCTTTCATCACTGTGATTGGGTGCATGGGATCGTCGATAATTTGAGACTTAATTGGCCAAAACTAAAAGAATTCAGGAATTCAAGATGACTTTAAGAGCTAATAAAGTAATCCAATCGACTGACTCTGTGGAGTTATTAGGATGAAAGTGCATCCATGAAATTAAACTAAAAAAAATAATAGATTGATTACGGTTACATAAGATTTTGAGAATAATATATCCTGAAAAGATAGATATAGTAGGAGAGGCATAACAGGCCAATATCATTTGGATAAAAAACAGCCTAGGACCTTAATTACTCGATTATATAATGTATTTTGTCTCTAAAATATTTATATTTAAGGGTGCATTTAGATGGTGTGAAATAAGGGGGAGAAAAATTCTTCCCCTTCCCTTTTTTTACATGATATTTGTCTCGCATCATAATCTATAATTTTAAAAAAGTAGAGGTGGGGTTGGTTAATTCTAAGCCATGGAAGGCATCATTGAGAGAAGCAAAGATAGAGACATTTCGGCTGCTGGGTGCATAATAACGGTGCTCATTTGCAACGCATCTAGAACATTTGAGAAGTGACGGGACATCTTTAGAACATATAAAAGCCTATTTGAATTTTGAACCTCAAAAGCGACATTGTTCTCATCCTCTTCAAGAGAAAATGCCATTTAAATAGATGAGCTGATGCATACAATAGGGGGCCACTTACACAAGGTATTGTATTTTTCATGAAACCTTTGCAGAATGGACATTATTTAATTCTAAAAAGGCCACATCATAAGTAGTTCCAAAATCCATACTTGGACTTTGATTGGGGGCGTGGAATTAGGAGTCTAATGTCACTTATATTTATTTATTTTTCACAAATCAGTTTGATCATATACATGTCCATGATTAGATAAAAGTTCATAGAAGTCCAAGAATAAACTAAAAGGAGAAAAGAAATCAGTGGAGCACATGCTATAGAAATTTGTCCCAGAAAAGGAATTCCAATAGTTTTCTGGGTGGCATTTGTAGGAACCATGGAAAACTGCAGCAGAACGATTTCTATGAAAAACCACACACACAATAGTGCCAACTTGCCCCATGAACCCCAGAATAGAGGATGTGACAAGAGCCAGAGCAGCCAACATCCAGACATGATAGGTAGATGGGAGATTGAATGCTGTCATCTAGCTATTTCTTTCCACCATAAGTCCCTTAATTCAAATAATCACTAGGAGGCAATTTCAGCCATTGCCCTTCTTCAACTTTGGACAACAATGACAAATACTTTTATGGAATCAACATGAAACAAAAAGAAAACCATATATAAGATTGTTCAAACATACTAATTTTGATGTCGAGGCCCATAACCATTCACAATCGAGATGATTTTTAATATGTTGATTATATAAATGGTTCCAAGTATAATGCTTAGCTTAAATTTAATTAAATGGTTCCAAGTATAATGCTTAGCTTAAATTTAATTAAAAAACTACTGTGAATGAAAACGAGGGGATTCCACCAGTCACATAAAATCATTACTCCTGAACAATTCCCCAATTTTCTTTTAACTGGATCTTTTATCACTGCTTATGTGGGTAGATGCACCAACACAGAGAGCTGTGATTTTTACAAAAAAAAAAAAAATCATAATTTTTATAGAAAACGAGATCAAATCGCTAGACACACTCATGGTCAAGTCATCCTGATCAAATCAAAGTCGACAATCAGATAAGCCAGCAGCATTTAGCCAAAGTGGCTAATTGATAAACTCCGTCTGCATTTTGATTATGTTGCTTGGGGGAGGGGGGGCATCTTCGACCAGCCTAACTGGCTAATTACATTGCATCCTGCCAAAGAGTCTGGATCAAGGCCACCAGCTATTTGGGACCCACCTCACATGGGCACTTCATCTGTCACTACAGCTCGTGATTGACAGCTTCAGCAGCAGCTGGTGCTGGTAGCTTGTCGACATAAATGCAAGGCCAAGGGCATGCATACAATTGTGTGAATTTGCGGGCCAATTGGTGTAATTTCAACTCCTGACACCAGGACTGTTCCATACGCAACATCCTTCCACCCATGTAGGGGAAGCCCAGAGGTGGGTCCCAAGAATCAATGCTTTCTTTTGTAGTGGAAGAAAAAGAAAAATGTAAAGTGAACATAACCTTCAAAGGGAAAGGATTAACTAAACAATTGCTATATGAAGACCTAAAAAGGCCGGTTTCTTTTGAGCTTGCCACGTGTTGTTAGATCTTACTATTATCAATGAAGAGGATAACTCTCTAATGGTGAGACGCTAAATTGCCTTTTAGAACTTTTCCTTGAAGCATATCTATTGTTGATTTGGCCATTGATTTTACTTTATATAAAAGTTTTAGTTACGGATTGTGTTTGTTTTTAAAGAAAAGACTGGTGAAATAAGATAAGATAAAAGCTTCGTTTTCTCTCTTTTCTATTTGATATGATAGTTAGTTACCTTAAACTATTCAAAATTATTTTATTTTTATATTATTATTTATATTTTTTAAAAGGTATTTGTTTAATAACTGGTATCATTCCAATATTGCTGATGTTATCACCTCTTTTTTATGTTTCCCTTACTTTTTTATTTCCTTTTTTACATCTCTTCTGACTCAACCAAACACACTAATAGTATACTTAAATACAATGATACATAATGATTTTAATATAATTTTTGATTGTGCTACTTAAATTATCGAAGTCACGATTTATATCTATATGCTTGAAATAAAGGCATGGTTAAGGAGAAAGAAAAGAGGAATAGCTATTGCAAGATATCAAATGATGTTATAAAAATATCAAATATTTTTATATTATTATCATCATAATAAAAATATTAGGATGATATTTGTAGAAAGTTGAAGCTTACAAGTCATCACCCTTTAATGCAACCCAGTATGCCAAACGCACAACATTTCATGTGGATTTTTTAAATGGGTCAACTTCATCACAAGCCTTTAAAAAAATACATGACAATCACTGCTATCTATCAAGATAGCTTTGGATCCGGAGAAATGTGGTTTTGTTGCCTCTTTCCATGTGTAGGACAGTTGTCCACATGTGACACTAGATAAGGGAATATTGATGGTCACCAATAAATAAAGGCGATTTTTCATTATATAAAAATGCATTGAGTCTTTTCTCCCAACAAAACAAAAGGGGACGAATCGTTTTTAAGGTGGTTAAAAATGCTCTTTATCTTCCAAAAGCCTTGCCCTTTAACTCATGGAATCTAGGGAGCAAATCCTTTGTTTTGGGCCCCTTTCGTTCAATCCAATGCTTTTTAACCCTAACATGTTGTTTATGAAACTATTTTTATTTTAAAAAAAAGAAAAAAAGAAAAATTCGGGGCCTTTTGTTTGCCACTCAGTTATAGTGCATGTAGACCAAAGCTTTGCAATGGGTCCACCCCATGTGAGAACCCACCTGAATGTTGGACTATTGATTGTGACACGCCAGAAGACACTGATTACCGATTCACCATCACCATGGATGGCCTAGTTTTCAACAATTCATGAGGAGAAGAAGGTTGGGTACGTTTGGATAATGGTAAAAAATAGAAAAAAGAAAAGAAAAAGCAGAAGAAGAAAGAATGATCGAACGGTGTAGAAGTTGATATCAATTATAACAAAAATAAAGAAGAAAAGATAAACTTTGTGGGAAAAAAAACAATGAAACATGTGAAGCTCTTATATCCTTTAACTTTTTTATATTATATTTAGAAATACTCTCTAAAGGTATTTATTTGGTTTAAGTGTCACTTAAGGGTCTAAGCACTTGGGATGGAGCAAAAATTTCAAAATTCCTCTCATCAAGTGAGCTAGAAAGTCGCATTGAAATTGGAATAACTGAACATTTAAAGGCTCTGGGTTGATTTTAAAATAAGTGACTTGTTTGGGAATTAAGAAATATAATGAAAAAAGGAAAAAAAAGAAAATGATATAACATATTAGTGAAATAATGATTAAAAATAAAGACAAAATTAATGAATTTTTTCATAAAAAAGATTGAAAGTAATAATTGAAAATATATAATAATAATAAATGAGAAAAAATATTTTTTTATTCCTATTATTACCCTAAGCATCAAATCCATCTCATTGACTACCATTTATATTAAATGGTATCTTCTGGTGAGATCTAAATTCAAGTTCTTCTTCTTCTTCTTCTTTTTTTTCTTCTTTTTCAAATTAGCTTTTGGAAAGGATAACATATACGTATATGTAAGAAATTTATCGAAAGGTTGATGGGATAAATCAAATCAAAGTGTTCAAGGTTGGATCAGAAAAACTCCCACAGTCGAATTGGCCGGTCCAGCATTAATGCCTGTCCATTAGCTTTATTTGAAAAATGAGGTTAAAAAAAAAAACATGTGGGCCCTAACTGGAGAAGCTACACCATTCATTCAGGCTGTTTAAAGTCTCCTGATGTAACCATCAGCACTTAGGGAAAAAAAGGGATAATTTCTCACGGCGATATGATGATAACCATGACCCCAAGACACAAGCATATAAGATTGTGACAGTCTCTTTTCAAAATGAAACGAATATTGTGACCAGTTCAAAGCTATCAACCCATCGTTCCCATCCAAATGAAACCTCCTTATTTCCGCATATACTTCCAAAAGGTCTCTGTCTTCCCGGTGGCCACCTAATCCACAGATTCTGACACATGCCAACTTGATGCACCTGCATCAGATCTCAGCCGTCCATGTAGCAGCAGCTGCGAGATGCCGATCTCTTCTTCTTGTCCACTTGCATGGGAAAGTTGTCACTGTCATGCATGTATGCTGCTGCTCTATGCTAATCAGCTGGTTGATGGACAGGGACATCTCCAATTTTTGACCCTAATGAACGGCTGAGATTCACAAATGTGGCAAAAACGTATAGTTGTCTACCAAGATCAGAAGGGGCCATGTAATGGGGCTAGCAATATTTATGGTGTCGTGTTGCAATTTCCCACGTAAATTTGAAGTGATGGTGTAGTAGTAAGGTGGCTCAACTCAAATGGATGGTCAATAAAAATGCGCCACAGGCACGCGAACTAAAAGATGTGATGGCAACAAAAAAATGGGTATTTTGGGTGGGATGATGCCATGTGGAAGGTGGACCATTTCAATTTCATATTTTCTTTGATAATATGAAATTTTCTTTGAAATGTGGATGGTCTCTAAAAATGGGTACTTTGGGTGGGATGATGCCATGAGGAAGGTGGACCATTGCAATTTCATATTTTCTATGAAACGTGGATGGGCACTAAAAATGGGTATTTGGGGTGGGAAGATACCATGTGGAAGATGGGCAATTTCAATTTCATATTTTCCTTGAAAAGCTTTGGACAATTGAAGTTTTCCGCTCTCTCTCACCTGCCTGACTGATGACATGTGTGGGTTATCCAAATTGCCAATGGCCCACTGCAGCTCGAGATCCTGAACATCCATTTTTGGTTGGGTAAAACTCGTAAGTTGGAAATATTGTAGGTCAAAATGAGAAAAATTAATGGAGAAATGTCATTTTTGTCATATATTTCAAGCATTATGGCCAATGATTCTATGGTGAGATTATCGTGGAAATCTCCATACAAATGGTGTATTTTAAGTCCATGATACTCGCAATAATATATAGGTATCTTCATTGAATTTATCATGTTTGATAGTATTTATTTAGCTAATATTTTAAAAAATAATTAGAGATTTAGCTAGACTACAAATGTGAAGAGAATTTTGACATGAGCATGTTAATTCTTAAATGAGATGAATCTTATAATGCATCTAAATTTTCAATTAAGCTATTTTTTACATTTTAGCTAAGTAAGTGGCCTTAATTTATTTATAACTCTAAGTATGGTAAATGAATTGGCTTAAACATATAAATCAATGTAGGCCCTAACTAACTACACCATTTGCACGGAGATCTTCATGATGAGATTGCCATAAAATTATTTTCCTTTTGAAGATTTTAACCATTTTAATTGAGTTTATATTAAAGTAGATAATGTCAAGGGGGAAATTATTCAATATTCAAGGTTAACTTGCAAAATGAAGAGAAGTAATGGCTCTTACTGTTTGATTTGTATGGCTTGCAAGACGTGAACCTTCCATAGAGGTCCACTGAAAAGACAGCCCCTATTTACATACCAATTTGCCATAAGATTCTATGCTTTTTGACAGCTCCTATTTACATGCCACTAATTTTTAGTTACTTTCATAGAATTTTTTTTCCTTTTTTTCCGCACGCTTTCGCTTTAGGCTGTGGGCCTATTTAGATTGATGAAAATAAAAGAAAAACAAAATGAGATAAATAAAAAAAAAGTAATTATGTCAGCAACATGTGAGACAATACTTATAAAAATAAAATAAATAAGCTTTTCGATAGAAACAAGATGTAATTATAATGAAAAATGATTATTACATCACATTGTAGTATGAGATTTTTTCATGGAAAATCTTCTTTTTTCAGACAACCAAACTGTTCGCAACAAATCATGAAAGTTTCAAGGGGAACCATGACAATCTGGAATGATATTGTCTGCTTTAGCTTTATCGCTGCCCATATCACGCTGCCCGGTTTAAAAAATGCATTACATCATGTTATACTGGACTCGCATACTTAAACCACCAGCTACAAAGCTTAATGGAGGGTTTCTGATAAACTTTTTGATAGAAAAAAGATGCAATTATAATGAAAAATGATTATTGCAATATTTCCATCTCATCATGGGATGAAATTTTTTCATGGAAAATCTTCTTTTTCAGACAACCACTGCGACCCAAACAGAGATTCTGATACCAATTGTAATAGCTCGGTCCTACAGTATAATATTGTAGCATCGTCCAATTTTAAAATGTGTCACACCATATTATCCTGAACCCACACACTTAAATCACTAGGAACCTTTTTATGTGGGATTGGTTCAGTCTTGTGCCCCTGGCCACGAAGCCTACCAATTCCATCTATGGCGGTCCTCTCTCGATGCCTCTTCAGTGGCATCCCGGCCTCTTTGCTCAGCAAGGTATCATGGGAACAATAGCTGTCGAAGAGTCATGTTTAAGTGCTTTGAACCACGAAAATAAGAATATTTTTATACATTTGATGTCATATTCATGTGATGGAGAGAGTTTTAAAAGTTTTACTTTAAAGATTTTTGAGACTTCCATTTTCAACTCTGTAATCCAATTGAAATCTTCGTGGCTAGAAAGACGAAAAATTCTTTCATCTTGACGTCAGGGCGGCACCTCGACAGTAAAGCCCATGGGAAAGAAGATGAAGCCCCTGAAAGGCTAATGGCATTAGACAATCAAAGCACACAAATTAAGGATCTGCTCCACTATTCCAATAACTTGGCCCAAAAATTAGGTGTTTCTAATTGTAAAGTTAACGCTGGGTCCACTCAATTAGTGGATTCGACTGATTTTTAGGTGCATTTTATCTATGCAAATAGTCTACATAATTAGCTAGGCTCGGAGACATCTAATGGCAAATGCATGTGTTTCTTCTTGATTCCAAATGGAGCTAGCACCTGAACTTGTTGGCAGTTACCCAAGAGCAGTGTTATCAGGATTGGATTGAACAGGGAACACGTAGTGATTTGGTTAATTAGAAGTTTGCAGTTCAGCTATCAAACTGAGTAAACCGTTTAGATTGTTAGTTGGACCGGATAAACCGGTTGACCAGTTTAAGTTATTTTAATAGTTTTGTAAATTTTAATTTATAAAAATAATTATGATATCATAATTATATAATATTGATTTCATGATTTAATATTGGTTTGAATAAATGGTTGAACCGGTTTGAACTGAACTAAATAATTAAACAGTTTAATTATTGGTTTAGTTCTGATAATATTGCCCAAGAGTGAAGGTGTTTTGATTTTATGAAATAGTCTCGATTGTCATTAGATCTAAGTTGATTGTCATTCTTTGCACAGCCTATTTAGCTAAACAGGTTGAGAGTAATAGGGCACCCTAATACACCTTCTAATGCACACTCAATCTAACCAGGGTGTGAATTCACATCTTTCTCTCTCTCTCTCTCTCTCTATATATATATATATATATATATATATATATTATTTGGGTTGTTCTTAAATGGAATGTTGATATGGCTCTCGAGAAGATCTCGTCTAAAATCCTATAAGACTAAAATAAAAGACAGAAGATGTCGAGGGTATTTCTAGTGTGAACATTCCAACATTTAAGTAAGTAAAAATGTGTCTTTTAGAGAGAATGTGATAGTATCAAGTGCTTGTGTTTTGAGAGTGACATACTTGGGTAGGGTGCACCCATGTAGTTTGTACACAAGAGAGATGTGAACTCATTCTTAGAGGATTCTAGAAAAATACACATCGAAAATCCTTATCTTATTAGACCGCTTAGTAGTTGAAAAAGATTTCTCATCTATATTAGGATCTTACGTATTATGATGTCAGTTGGATAATTGGATACTTGCATTAGAGTTTTCTAACATACATACATATATACATATATACATAAACATACATACACACATATATATATAGAAAGAGAGAAAGGAATGCTTTGCGATGCCATAGAGCATAAATATATTTATGCGCCCCATAATAATAGCTGCACATAAATCCAACGGGCTGCGTCTTCCTGGCTGTGTATAGAAATTCCCATTGCGTGTGATTTCGATAGGATTCAAACAAAACTGTGCAACTTTAGAAACTCTCCACGCATCCTCCCATTACAGTAGATCATTCAGCGCAAGAGAGCATTCCTCATGTAGGGATCTCAATTTCAAACATAAATGAGATTCAGTTAAATTAGGTTTTACAAAAAGGTTTACTAAACTCATAAAAAATTTGTGTAGGGTTCAAATTACAGTGAAAAATTAATGTTTTATTGGAGTATTAAAAATCTGAAAATATAATTCATTTCTAAAAGTGTAAACAACTAATCTATTATTATATTTCTAATAATAATATAATAGTATTATTATTATAATAATACTCCAATGAATAATAATATTATTAGAAATATAATATTATTATTATCAATTTGAACGCTGCACAAATTTCTTATGGGTTTAGTAAACCTTTTTGTAAAACTAATTTACCTGAATCTCATTTATGTTTGAAATTAAGATCTCTACATGAGGAACTGAATGATTTTTTGCACATTGTTGTTAAAATCCTGCTGGAATCACACGCAATGGGAGAGTTTATGAATTTGCGTCCCACGGAAATTTCTATACAAAGCCAGGTAAACGCAGCCCGTTGGATTTATGTGCGGCTATTATTATGAAGCGCATAAATCTATTTACGCTCCTATCGGCAGCATAGCATTCATCTCTTTCCATATCTATCTCTCTATCTATCTATGCATATATATGTAGTTTGGGTTCTATGTAAGGCCAGATCATTAACCCTAAAATGAGTATTTATTGAAGTTCTCCTACGTCATCCTTATTTTTTAAAGAATTATCCACAACAAATGACCAATATGGAAGTCTATGCCACGACAGGCCCTTTCATGTCCAACTAAATACGCTCTAAAAAATCATCCCAAGAAACGAAATAGTGGTCATAAAAATTGGAATTATTTGAAAATGGATATGAACCCATTAAAATTCACCCACTTTTTCAATTTTTAGCTCTATGTCCTGGGGCCATTGATTTGCACTTTCCACCTAACTAGTAGGCTAACCTTATTTTTAATCAGCTATTTGTCACAACATGTCCAATCTTTTGTACCCTCAATCGTCAGCCACAGACAAAAGCTCTTATAAAAAGATCTCTATTTCAACGTTTTACAATGAGAATCTGGGTTATCTAAGTGGTCTTTGCAATCTCCATAAGCCATTTCAGCCTCATTAATCAACATGGGATGTTCCTTGCACGAGATCATGTCTGCTGCATTCATAGTCTCGAATGGTTCTTTGGTTGACTTCAAATAAATTCACCAAGGTGTGAGGGTTACACGTCATCTAAGATCTAAATATTTTTCTGGCATGGTTTAAACTTTAATTACTATTTTTTAAATTTGACAAAAATAGTGGACTCAGCCCGCATGTGGGGTATGTGTGTTAGCATGTGCAACAATGCGTAGTGTGAGAGGTGAAATCTGAGCCATTCCTCACTGACTGGCATTGTGTTTACAAAAAATGTTCCCTGTCAAAATGAAGGTTTTGAGAGATTAATAGAAAAGAAAAAAAAAACTCTGAAATTTCCCTGTTTTCTATTTTTTTAATTGATGCAATATTTTTTTACCTCTACTTACCCCACTCTCTCTATCTTCTCCCCCATCATTATTTATATTTTCAAATATTGCACTCCATTTTTGCATTAAGAAAATTGTATGATTTATCTTTATTTAATATATTTCAAAACATTACCTTATTAACTTCATTCTCTCTTTTTTTGTGTGTGTGCCTTTTCTTTTCCTTCCCTCTTTTTCAGATTACCAAACAGACTAAGTATTTGCCCTAAGCTTTAAATTTTTAGAGGTGGGATAACAAGGTCATCCAATGCCTGCCATGACCATATGAAGTGGATTCATTTTCCCAAGTTGATAGTATGATATAGAAGTCCGATTTCTGCTTTACATCTAATTGGTATCTGTAGAACTTGATTATCAATTAATTATATAACAGAGCAGCAGTTCAAACTATTCAAATCACCATATGACATCCATTGAATCAAACACCATCAGTTGTGTTAAGTGATCTGGGTATATGTTTTACCCTTTCATTCCATCTCCTGGAATATTGAAGTCTTATTACTTTCTTTCTTTCTTTTTTTCATTTCTTTTCTTTCTCTGTAGTGTTCAAAGAAAGAGAGTTTCATCATGCAGAAGGTCAGCATGCGCCTAAAAGTGTAACTTAACACTCTCTTTCTTGCAGATAGATTATCTTATGTTTCTGCTAGTCATGGTTTTGGGTCTTTTGACTCTTTAAAGTTGCTTGCATGCCCCTTATATTGAGCCAAACGCTTTCCCTAGTCTTCAAAAGATTAAGAGACAAGCCCAGATGGGTATGTTTTCAAACATTGCACATATCATCGGTGACAGGGTTTCAGCTAAAAATACCAGCCCCTTAAGAGCTAAGATCTTGACTTTATGCTCTAAGATACTGG
>JAYJMB010002965.1:0-14656 GCA_036873735.1 Pouteria campechiana
TGTGTAGAAAATGGTAGGGCCTGGAGGTGGCCATATTATATTTGGATATTTGTGATATAATTCTTGTGGATTAGTATATTGTATATAGGATAATGGTGGTAAATTAGGGGAGATTCTGTCGGAATTTCCTCTGAATTTACCACTAGTAACGCTCCAGGAAGGAGGGGCGTTACATCTATGTATCAAACTGTGGAACTATAACTTATACCCATGAACTTCTTGTAGCGGTTCGTAAGGATCCATTTTTTATCCCATCTCCACCACCAAAAATATCCAGATCATCCAAAATAGCCAAGCCCTCTGCTATACCATCATTCTCTCAGCCCAAGAAACCTCTTCCACTTCTCAAAGATATCTTTCTCAAGACCTACCAAAGAAAACCCAAACCACTCAAATAACATTACTACCTTTTACATTTTTTTTCTCTGATGTAATTTTTATTGTACATTTTTGTAATTTCTTTAATGTATATACATTGTATCTAAAAATTTTTGATCAATGACAAGTTCAATATATATGCATTTTTTTGCCCCATGAAAATTACTTATTTTGACCCTTCTGATTATAACAAAAAGGGGGAGAAATTTTGAATGTATAAACAGGGAGAAAATGTATGTATAAATTGAAATAAACTAAAATATAAGAAAATGTATGTATAAACTGATATGAATGAAAATTTCTATTTTATGAAATATAGTTAAAATAATGTGCATCAGTTCAAGGGGAGCTGCACTAAATTAGTCAATAAAACTTTTATTGAAATATCAGCAAATTTAGTTACTTTAAGTTAATTGTTAAACAAGTTTTGAAAGGTATATCACTCAATGTTTTATCATCATCAAAAAAGGGGAGAATATTGAACATACTATTTAGCTTGATTTTGACGATGAACATTCTTAACCAAGTATGTTTTGATGATAAGCAAAGACATGAGTGAAACATTAAGGTATTAACAATCTATTCTCAAGTATGTTGCAAAAATATTAAGTCACACTAAACTTGAGAATAACCTTCATGATGATAAAAAAAAATACAAAGTAAATGCTCTTTAAAAATAAGTATATAAATTTCACATATACTTAAAATAAGAAAACAAAAATTTTAAAGTCTTGAAGACATACTTCGGAGCCAACAAAAACATCTTCGAAGTCATCTCAATGAATTTCAGAGTAAATTAGAATGCTTCGGAGTCGTCATAGCGAACTTCATGATAAACAGACAAAGCTTTACAGTTGTCATGATATGGTTCGGAGATAACCAAAATAAGCATCGGAGTATTCGCAGCATGCTTCAGAGCTAATTGAAAAGCTTCAGAGTCTTTATAGCACGCTTTGGAGTCATCACAAGTACATTTTGGAATCAACAGGGAAGCTTTGGATTGATCATAGCAAGCTTTAAAATCATTACAATATGCTTCAGAGTCATCATGGAAGTTTCAGAGTTGTCATAGTACACTTCTGAATCAACAAGACATACTTCAGAGTTAATTAGACAAGCTTTGCAGTTATGAAGATACACTTCAGAGTTAATCAGACCTATTTTGGAGATATCAAAATACGCTTCAGAGTTAGCAACCTTACTTCAAAGTCATTAAAAACTTACTTTGGAGTTAGCAAGCAAACTTCAAAATAGTCAAATAGTACTTCAGAGTCACCTTTTGTAAAGCATCAAAGGTTCAAAAAATCTGAAATCCTCTCTGCAAAGAGCTATCACAAATAGAATGGTTTAACATGACTTCGAAAAATTTGAAAAAAATAATTTAGAGCATCCAAAATCATTCAAGACATTATCTATTTACTCGTCACTTTGGAGTAACCGAAGAAGCCACCTTAGAGCCCCCAATAAGAATGTGAACATTAAGAAAAGTTAGGAACAAAGTTGTAGACCAATACCAGATTGCTGCAAAGTCAGACATCAGACAAAGTGTAAGGTGAAGAAAAATATTTTCAAACGTTTGAAAGTCTGCCAAAGTTAGGAACGAAAAAATCTCTCTCAGCCTATAAAAGAGAGATTCAAAAGCAAAAGATAATAATTTTTTTGAACATATTGAATATATAAGAAAAACTAAGAAGAGCATTCAAAATCTTCCTTTAAAGTTCAACTCCAAGGGCTACAACTCTGTCAGAAGCTCTCAAACTCTAAATTACTTCTCAATCAAGGAGTTTGAATCTTTTACTCTTATTGCTTATTTATTTACTTAAAGTTTTGAATTTATATACAAGTTTGCCTAAGTAAGAGGCATTAGTTTCAATATTTGGTAACATAGTAGAGTGCTTGGTGTTTATGTTTTGAGATAAACAAGTAAAGAACTTGCTGAAAGAGTACAAGTTCGTTGGAAAACTTTGAAAACCAACAAGTTGTAAATATTTCTGGTTAGCTTGGAAAACTGGTAAGTTGGTTGGTGAGCTTACTGAAAAACTAACGTGTATTTGATCAGGTTAATCAAGGTGTTAGTGGAATCTGAGATCAGTAGAGGAGACTAACTCAGATAAGTGGAGTAGGAACCTAGGAAGGGCCGAACCACTATAAAAATCTTGTGTTGTGTGTTGTGGAATATGTTCTATTGTTTATTCAATATTTTGATCATTTAATTTGGCTAAAAGTTTTAAAAGCTAAATTCACCCCCCCCCCTCTTGAGCTACCATTGTGTAAGGGGCCAACACTTGGGAGGTGTTACCTGAAGCATTTATACATAGATATCATGACTACACTTCTCAGTTCTCTAAGGCACAAGTGCCGAAAATTCATCCTCTTAAAGGGGAGCATCTCTATAATTTCACCTTGAGATGGTGTAACGTCCGCCTTTATTACCTTGTATTGCAAGAAGAAAAATGTATAATATGCAATACATTATCGCATTGGAGAAGGCTTTTTCATTATCCAAAGAGGTACCTACTTTATTTCCTGGACTACTTAAGTTACTGATCCAAGAGCCATCAGAACCTATGGAGGTATCTTGTAATATAACCAACATCACGCCAAATGAGGAGAATGTTCCATAAGAAGCATCTAAATCACTTGAAGCAATGGCTGTGTTATGATCTGGGAAGAATATAACTCAGGATAAAGGAAAGGTGCCAAAGCAAGAGGAGCCAGTGCTTGGAGTTCCTTATCCCCCTATTGAAGAAAGGGAAACTCTAGAGTTCATAAATAAATTAGAATATGATGTCGTCGCTCACTTGTGCAGAATTTTGAAAAGACTGAGCATATACGATGTACTCCAACTCTCTAAGAAGTCTCAGTAAGCGCTCATTAACCTGTTGGTAGACGAGTTAGTCAAAGACTTGTACCTAGTAAAGGTTGCTAACATAATTGAATGTAACCAAACCATCACCCTCGCAGATGATGATTTATTGCTTGGAAGTACAAAACATAATTGTCCATTATTTGTAAGTGGCGATTTAGTAAGAGAAAAGATTAACTGCATTATGATGAATCCAGTATTTACGGTGAATATTCTTCCACTCAAAGTACTAAAGCATATCGGGATGTGTCCATCCATGCTCAAAAGTAGCACTCTGTTATTCAAGGCTTTAATCAAGAGGACTATGGGGACTATCACCTTGAGTCTTGATATTCAAGAATTTCTAATAAAGGTCAATTACCATGTCATTAATGTGCTAACATCTTACAATCTGTTGCTCGGAAGGTTATGGTTGCATTGATACCAAGTTGTGTCCACAGCGCATCGATGCTTTAAGTTCTACTGGGATGACATAATGAAGCGCATATCGGCTGCTAATGTATGATCATTTATAATTTTAGAGGCATTCTTCTAAGAAGCCCAATATTATGAGCCAGCACTGAATGCATTGGAGCAGCCAAAAGAATCGGCTAAGCCATTTACAAATAGAAGGTGACAACCATTTGCTGCCAAAAGACAAGGGTCCACATCACAAGAACCCTCATCACGGGCTTTATTTCCACAGATGGCTCCATTCCCGGTGGTTCTACCACCAATGTCTTCGCTCTTTAAGATTATGACAAGCATATCAAAAGAAGACACGTTGAAATTTATGAAAGAGTTCAAAGTGATCCAAGTAGACAATGATGATGAAAATAAGTTGTCAATTCAACATCTGCAATTGTCACAACACTTGGTCATTCCTGCCCTAGCATCAGCTCTGCCAAATCAGAATGTGTCTAACTGGAAGCAAGTTGCAAATTTCTTGACTTCACAATCTTTTGCCTTTTAAGCTAGGACATCAACACCCAGACTGCTTGAAAGAGGACATGGAAGAGGGTCGGCCAGGTCATCAATAGGCAGGGGCATGCCATACCCCTACCAGCTAGACTTTATGAGAATTAAGTTACAAACTTTTTGCAAGCTTATATGCCACCACAACCGGCACCAGTTGAGAATACCCGGTTCCAAATCAATACTATGGGTTCAAGGAGAACAATAACTACTCCTCCAACCTTGTCACCTTCAATGCCAAGCTATTCTCAAGTAGTCATGAAACTAACATAGTCTTTGCATTTCAAAATTAACATTGGGAACCCCAATCAAGTAAAGCAAGAGGCATCCTCCAATCTCAGCACCAAAAGCAATAAATGGAAAATTGGAGGAGGATAATTACAATCCATGTTGGTCGAATAATTAGCCACTAACTCGACTGGCCGAGTCAGAAGTCATTCAGGGCAAAGAACCTGAACTGTAGTCCCAAGCGAAAAAAGGAAGATTAGTATTCAAGGAAATGGGCTTGCCCTATATACAATGTCGTACTTCCGATCTTCTACCCAAGAAATTCTTGTCTGCTAAAAATTGTCAAAAATTCAGTAAGGGATGCAGAAGGATAATTGACCTTCTCGACATTTACCCTGATGAACCCTATATGTCAGTAATTGGTCCACTCATCCTAGTTCCAATCAAAGGAAAATTAAAAGGTCTTTGATATCCAAGAGATCAGACAGGTCTTGGTGTGGATGATAATATTAACATGGACAATGATGAGTAGTATACCTTGGATTGCTCCTACCCTATCAACAATTAGACATTGCTACATGGTTTTCACCTCTCACTATGCTTCAACAGAAGAGGAAGAATCCAAGTATGATGATAAAGAATCACAAACAAATTTAGAGGGACTTGATGATACAGACGACAAAAAAGTCATTGATGACCCATTAATTCCAGAATCAGAGTTGGGAATGGCGAGTGAAACTCATGAGTTCAATCATGAGCTAGACCCTGACTATTTAGAGGAAGAAGAAGACAATGACTCTAATTCTTTCTTAAAAAAAATAACCTGTGGCGTAGCTCCGCCAAGGTTAAAAGATTGTGGACAACCAACAATTGATGAACTTGAAGAGTTCAACTTGAGTATAAATGAAGGTAAGCGCCTTACCTTCATCGCTAAATCCTTGCCAAAACATGAAAAGTAATTGCTAATGGATCTTCTCAGGGAATTCAAAGATTTCTTTATATGGACATACTCTGAAATGCCTGGATTAGATCTAGATATTGCAATGCATTCTTTGCATATTTCTTCTAGCAAGCAGCCAGTGAAGCAAGCACCAAGGAAGTTCGAACTTGACTTGGAGTAACAAATCATTAATGAGATCAAAAAGTTATTAGAAGCCAATTTCATTCAAGAAATCAAGTTCCCAAGATGGATCTCCAGTGTTGTCTCAATAAAGAAAAAAAATGGGCAAATTCGAATTTATGTTGATTTTCGTAATCTCAATGAAGCTTGTCTGAAAGATGAGTTTCCAATACTACATATGGAACTCCTTATCCATAGCACATTGCTCTATAATACATTCTCGTTCATGGATGTTTACTCCGGCTACAACCAAATCAAGATAACGCTAGTAGATGAGGCGTCCATTGCATTTCACACTCCAATGGGTGTCTTTTGCTATAAAGTTATGTCATTTGGATTAAAGAATGCAGAATCTACATATCAAAGAGCTATACAAGTTATTTTTCATGATATGCTTCACGAACATGTTAAATGCTATATAAATGATTTGATGGTAAGATCCAATGGTCATGATCAACACCATCAGGATCTACGCACCGTCTTTGCATGACTTAGGAAAAACAAGTTGCATATGAACTTGCTCAAATGTGCATTTGGAGTTAGGTCAAGTAAGTTCTTGGGATTCATTGTTTGTCATTAAAGAATCGAGGTGGGCCCACAAAAAGCAGAGGCAATAAGAAATATGCCTCCCCCAAGGAACCTAGATGACTTGAGAAGCATGCAAGGCAAGCTATCTTATATTAGAAGATTCATTGCCGATTTAGCAAGAAAATGCCAACCATTTCACCATCTACTAAAGAAAGATGTGGCCTTTGTTTGGGATGAGGCTTGCCAAAAAGCCTTCGGCACCATCAAGGAATTACTGTGCAACCCACCAGTCTTGGTTGCACTAGCCAAGAGTAAACTACTTATTTTGTACATCTTCACAAGCAAGCAATCACTGGGGGCACTGCTCGCATAAGAAAATCAAGATGGTAAGGAATAAATATTGTATTACTTTAGCCATCGATTGATCGATGAAAAATGTAATTATTCTCTGATTGAAAAGATGTGCCTTGCCTTGGAGTTTGCAGTTCCAAAGTTAAGGCATTATTTCCTCACTCATGAGATCTAGTTAATTTCTAAAGCAGATCAGCTCAAGTTCTTGATCACTTGTCTCATACTATCAGGACGGTTGGCAAAGTGGTCATTACTATTGTCAGAATTTGATTTCACCTTTATCCCATAAAAGGTAGTGAAAAGATAAGTCCTGACTAACTTCTTGGCAGTGCATCTAGTCGATGATGAAGTCATTGTGCAATAAGTCTAGCCAGATGAGGAAATATTTATTACCCAAGTCAATACTCCCTGGCAAATATACTTTGATGGTGCTGCCAAAATTGTCAATGCTAGCATTAGAATTATCTTCATCTCACCTCAGAAGGACATCTTACCATATTCTTTCTACTTGGGAAAGAATTCCACCAACAATGAAGCGGAGTATGAGGCACTAATCTTAGGACTTCAAATTGCCCTCAATTTTGGGATTATAAAATTAGACATCTTTGGTGATTTAGAATTGGTGGTTTGACAATTAACCACTAAACATGAAGTTCGCTAGCCCAGTTTACGCCAGTTTTATGATATCACTCAAGGGCTATTGGATCATCTTTTTTAAGTCAGCATTGGGCACATTCCAAGGACCCAAAATACCATTGCTGATGCTTTAGCAAACTTGGGAACTGCTCTAGCCATTGTTGGATGCTAAGAATTCATTGTCAAAATTGAGCAACAAAGTCATATTTCTAACTCATATGATGAGGAGACTACTAAGTGAGTGGAATGTATAGCTTGCATGGAACTAACAGTGGATCATTGGTGAATCTAATATATCGACTACCTGCAATACGAAATCCTCCTAGAAAACTCGCAGGAAAGATTAGCCCTAAGAAAAAGATCTACTCGATATGTGTATTACAATAATACACTGTATTTTGAGACATATGATGGCCATTGTCTTAATGGGAAAGAGATTCAATATGCACTCATGTAAGCGCATTTAAGTAAATGCGGTGGGCATCCATCCGATCAAAGATTATATAGACAGATCAAATGTCTATGATACTACTCGCCTACCATGGTCTCAAACTCATTAAAATTTGCCAAATCATGTCTCCAATGTCAGCTTCATGGGGATATTTGACATATACCACCAGCAGAGTTGGTACCTACAAGCATCTCTTGGCCATTTGCATGGTGAGGATTTGACATTATTGGCCCAATCAACCCTCTATCTTTCAAGGCACATGCCTACATTCTAGCAACAACCAATTACTTCTCCAAATGGGTAGAAGCTGACTCATATAAGAGAGTCAGAGCCAAAGAAGTAATCGAGTTCATCAAGTTCAATATCATGTATCGATATGGCAACCCTTACCAGATTACATCGGACAATGGTACTCCATTAAGGAATGAAGAAATGGATAAGTTTTTTCAAAAGCAAGGTATCAAACATGTGTTCTCTACCCATATCATCCACAAGGAAATGGTCAAGCAGAAGCATTCAACAAGGTGATCCTAAGGATTATGAGAAGAACAACAGATAAGAGCAAGTGACAATGGCATCTCAAAGTGCCAGAGGTGCTTTGGGCTTATCGCATCACTCACGGAACAGCAACCAATGCAACTCCATATTCTCTGGTATTTCGGGCAGAGGCAATCTTGCTGTTGGAAGTGCAATTGCCATCACCAAGAGTTGCAATGCACTAAGGGTTAATAATAGATCAACAAGCCAAGTTGCGGTTCGAGGAGCTTGATGCTTTGAATGAAAAGCGATTACAAGCTAAACAAAGGATCGAGTAATACCAAGCTCGCATGGCCAAGGCATATAATTGATCGATTAAACACCAAGCTTACCTTCTGAGTGAACTAGTTCTCAAACTAAGGACCAAAATAATGGTGGGTGGAAAGTTTGAGCCCAAATAAAAAGGGCCTTACATTATCCAAGAGGCCTATGCTAATGGCTCATACAAAATTGCAAACAGTAATGACATAGGAGAACTTACTATTAATGATCATTTCCTAAAATGTTACTATGCATGAGCCAAAAAGGAGTAAACACCAGAGGCATTTGCTCCCCACTTTCCTAACACCTACAAATGTCTTTCAAAGGATCCGGTATGTATACATAGATTCAATTATCACTATGCGTGAAAGGTGCAAAAAGGAAAACATATCTTTTCATTTTATATAGGTTTGACATTTACAAATCTTTCTTGTCTGGTTGAATATCGTCTAGATCTATTCTGAAATTTTTTTAAAAAATCTTCTTCTTATAGGAATTAAAAGCTTGCCTAAAATATTCAGCCATTTATTGAAATAATATCTCTCAGCACTCAGGTTCTGTAGTAAGCTACTCTAAGCATAACTGGAAGATTCAAGTAACCTAGCCTCCTACCGCAGAGACTCCTTTGGCCCAGTAGCTTCTATCTCTACTCTAGCCAGCTGCTCCACCTTGGCATTGACAGCCGCCATAGTAGTGTCGCATTCATCCTTGACCTTCTTAAGGGAGTCTTTGGCCTCCTTCTACACAAGTATCATAACATCATGCTCAGCCTCCACCCTCTTAAGGGAATCCTTGGCCCCCTTTTGCATGAGCACCACAGCATCCCTGCCCTCAAGAACCTCATCCTCCCTAGCTTTAAGTTTGGGAGTGGTTACCTCCAGTTCGTTGAAATGGACCTGCTCCTCCTTTAATTTCATCGTCGCATCAAAAGACTTAGTGGTGGCAACATCCCAATGCTCCTAAGCGGCCATAAGCTGCTACATTATGCACTCCATCCAATCGATGAAGCCCTTCCTTCTGATTGCATTTTGCACAATGTCAAGAGCAGAGTCCACCACCAAGCCATCCCAAATGCATGCATTAGCCCGAGAGCAGTCTCTAGGGTAGGTTAGCTTAGTGACAAAGGATATCGTCATCGCAGGGTTCTCCAGTAGGGATAGTATCAGTGTCCTCCCCCTTGGAGTGACACCAGCTAAAGCAGAATGTTGAGAGGAACTTTAACTCATGAAAGTGGCAGTCCCGCTAATGAAGTTGGATCCGGGAGCTAACGCTAGCCCACTCAAACTTGAAGCCTCTCCTTGAAAGCATTGGGCTGAAGGAGCCAGGCTAGGGCTAGAGTATTAACGCTTCAGAACATGAGATAGCTCGTCAGAAGAAAACATACCTACAATAAGGCCAAAAAGAAAAAGTCAGCACTTTTAAAGAATGATGTTAGCACCTTCTTATCAATAATACATATTAAAAGTGGGTGAGAGAGATGCTCACCTACAAAAGTAGTAGAAGGATAAAAGACAGCAGTAGAAGAGGATATCTCAACAACTATCAAAGTTTCTTGCGTCCTCGCAATCGCTAGCCTCGCCCAGACCTCTTCCATCTCCTCAACAGCAGCCTCTATGGATCCCTCGACTATAGTCGACTTCAGACCCACCACCGAAGCTACACTGACTATAGGTTCGGAACTAGGAGAAACAAAACTAGTTGAAAAAAGAATTACAAGAGAAGTCCATACAAATGAGGAAGGATCGGAAGAAATTGATATGGGAGAAGGGGGATACGTCACCCCTCTAGAAGAACCACCAACATCCCCTAGAGAATGGAACTACTCCCCTATTGCGACCTTGGGAACGGGGGATGTGGAGGGGTCCGCTATAGTGGCCTAACTAGGTTTAGAGGAAGAATGAGGCGTGAAAGTTTGTGATGTGCTCCTGTCAGAGAAGAGATCAACAAGATCGGCCTTGCAAGAAATATCAACCCTTAGCGGCTCTGATTGAACATCTGAAGCCAGCAACTACTCCCTATCAGAACTAGTAGAAGCATGAAAATTTTGCTTCTGGGTGACCATTTTAATTCTCTGTCAGGGCAAAGGAGCAGCCTGATCAAGAATAGAAGCGGATGCATTAGAGGGAGCAGAGTAAGGAGTTATACAGAAATAAGGAAAAAGGTCTTGTTCTTGTTCTATAGTAGATCTCAGGTTCGGGAACAAAGAAGACAAAGAAAGGAGAGGATTAGGAGTGACAACCTCTTCACCAGGAAAGCCACACAGAAAATCTGCCTAGCAATAGTGGTCCTCGCAGGAAACAACATCCACTGGCAACAGGCCCACAGTCATTAGCCTATACCTAATGACATACAAGCTCAATTGCTCTAAAGGAGAAAGAGCGATTGAGGGCTGAATAGGACTGGTTGTCCAAACTATTGGAAATGTAAAAACCCTTACAATCTTGACCCAAGTCCAACAACTTTTTCAATCATCTTCTAAGTCAGCAGTTCGCACGAAAAACTCTCACCAAGGAACATGGGGGATAAGATAAAAGTAATAGCTGGAATGAGGAACTTTGCTTAAGGTAAAGATAGTTGAAAATATTGAGAATGTGAAAAAAAAATCTCTCAAAGATTGTGGACCGAATGATAAAGGGACATAACATAACACTAGCTATTTGGAACCAATTGCCCTAGAGAAATATTATAGCCATGAAGAAGGGCAGAGATGAAATGAGTCTGATCTAGACGAAATCCCGCTTTAATAGAACCTAAAGAAACAGAAACCAGGTTTTAGCGAGGATGCCATGGCAAGACAATGGGTTTTGAAAACACCCAACTCATACCATCTAGCAGAGGATAGAGCCGAAATGCCCCTAAACTTTCTGACAAACATGGATGAGACCTCTCAACAATCATAAGGAAGAAAGATAATTAGAAATGAGAACAAAGACGAAGATGGGTTACTATAGGAAAAGAAGAGAATAGTGATGGTTCAAAGACATAAGGGGCAAAGAAGAAACCAAAAGCAGGAAATGATTTTCCATATTTGCAGCGGTGTTTTAAAGATGTCTCTCAACATAATCATCTAGGGTTTCATGCAAAACCAAAGAAATGAGAGCTTGGGGATTTGTAAAAATTAGAAACCAACCATTTTCATGTCTCGTCGCATTTAAATCTCATACACGTGGGCGAATAGAATTGTCGAGAGGTCGTATTAGCACGAATAAAGCTATTACAAAATGATTGGCGGAAAAATTTAAAAAAAAAAGAGGAGAGCCCCCGCAAAGGTGCTTGAAATATAGAATTTTGGATCCACTAAAAGTAAATATTTGAGCAGACCCGCTTGGACAGGCATTATAGGATTAAAAAGCGGAAGCAATAGAGCATCTCCGGATCTGATGCTCTCTAAAAACACATGGACCCTGTTCCAATCAGCACGCCAACCTGCACTCGAGAGACACTGCGGGCATTGTTTCAGTCGAACCATGCACAAGAGTGCCTTCTTCCCCAGCCTCGGCTCTAAAAAAAGGGATGTTAAAAACAAGAAGAAAAAAGTGGGGGAGCACACAAAGGCTCTTGAAACATAGAATTCCGAATTTGCTAAAAATAAGTATTTGAGCGAAGCCGCTTATGCAAGTGCTACAAGATTAATAAGCAGAATCATTTAACAAAGCCATTTGAGGATTGTGAGGAAAATGACAAATGAGAGTCATGAGTGTCTGTCAATCGAGAAAAGAGAACCTGATTACATCCAGGAAGGCCAGGCTTATGCTAATGGTTCATATCAGATTGCAAATAGTAATAGTATAGGAGAATTACCCATTAGTGGGCATTTCCTAAAGCATTATTATGTATGAGCTGGATGGGAGCAAAAGCTAGGGGCATTTGCTTCCCCTTTCTAATCCTTACAAATATTCCTCAAGCGATTTGATTTACATACAAAATTCAAATCATTGCTATGTATGAGCCGAAAGCGAGCAAACGCTGGGGGCATTTGCTCCTCCTTATCTATTCCCTATAAATGTTTCTTAAGCAATCTGATCTACATGCAAAATTTGAATTGTCATTATGCATAAAGTTTGTAAAAAAGAAACATGTCAAGAAACCAAGTGTCATGAGAAAAAGTGCCAAAATTACACATTCATTAATATATGAGATTCTTGTACATGGAAGGAGTTTACAAATGAGTTAAAGAAATTAAAATAAACTTCTTCAGATGACTAAGCTGCTCCTTTGCTGTCTTCAATGCTTGAGCAGCTTCCGGGCTCACAACCAAGGATGACTTAAACTCTATTAAAGTCTCCTCGGTTGCCATCACTCCCTATTGAGAATCAGCTACTTCCTCCTTTAAATGTTGGATAATTTTTGAACATCATCCTCCTTTGAGTTTCCACACACTGGATCTCATGTTTGCTGCATATTGCCTTCAAGAGCAACAGTAGCAACTGTAACCTCCATTGGAACCTCTATCGAAGTAACTTCCTCCCTAGCTGAAGGTTCCGTCAAAGGGAGAAGATGTGAAAATAATGGAGAAAGAGAAGAAGGAATATCACCAAGTTGATGAATGATCGCATACAGATTGAAGCGATCAGATGATGATTCCCTTTAGTCTCTTACTAGTATATTAGTTGCCTCTAGCTGATTGACATGTATCTCTATGATAATTTCTTAACTTCACTACCTTTCCCCTCAGCTCTGTTCATGCATAATGCCCTCAGCTACCTTGCAAAAACGTTCAGTAGGTGGCAAAAGAGAGCAGAAGGTAAACCCCTCTCTATCCAAAAAGAGCGGGAACAGAGAAATATACAAAAACCCTCCAAGAGGACCAGCCAAGAGTGGTGAAGAAACCCAAGAACCAAAAATGGCAACATGTAAAAGCAAGCAAATACGTTGCCAAAAACAGAGACTCGTGGCAGCCTTCTGAAATTCAAATGGACGGCCAGGATCAAGGAAGAATTATTTGTGGAACTGTTCAAATGAGGTTGATTCCCATGGTAATATTAACGTCACTCTGATTTTCTAAAATTTTTGAGACGGTGGGCATAACCTGCCCACTGTCACCACATGCTTACCCATGCGGATACCCACCCGGGGGCATTTATTAGGAGAAAGAAAATCAAGATAGTTTACAGAGGATAAAAATGGAAAGATGGAAACGGCTCCAAGCGGATTTCGGAAAGCAGAGATCAATGGCAGCTTCTGCGAATTTTCGCAATCCCAATAATGGAAAATACTCTTATCTCTCTCCATTGACTGCTTCCCAATCTCTCCTCCCTGCATCTTTCCAAACCACATAATCGACGGCCCCACGGCGTTAGCAACCGGCGGTGCAACTTCATGGCGTCTCGCCTCCTGCCGCTGCCAGAATAACATCAGCTGACGAGGATGAAATTTCCCCTCTTAAATCCCTGAGGAAAGTAGAGACAGTATCCCCTCGCCGAAAATTGTCAACTGGTCCGACAACGAAGCTGGTCGACCGGTCTTGCAAACCCATCCTGTCCATAGTAAGCAGACGTTTTGTCCCAACCTATCGATTGGTCTCCTTCAGTAAATGCTAGGAAGTGATGAGGCACAACTGCGGATTTAAGTAGGTGGGACCCAAGATAGACGGAAGCCTCTGTCCCAGTTTCTTGGATGAAAGTCATTGGTCACAGCGAAAGTGGAGTCATCTCAAAGCAGTCCTCCTTCTGAACTTTCAAGATAGTTGTGGAATCCTGCAACTGGTCAAGGGATGAGCCACTGGAAGGATTTGGGCAGCAGTTAAGATATAAGATCACTCATATGACCTTATTGAGCCGAACCACGTTGTCAGAGCATTTCATGTCCGCTTTCTGCTTTCACAGTTAGAATCACAACAGACATATATCCAAGTAGGAAAAACAAGGATAGGTCATAGATGTGTGGATGAATTTCTCACATAAGAAAAATTCATATTTTATTAGAATTGAAGAAGCTGGACAAAAATGAATGTCAGAAGGGAATATACTGGGTAAATTCCTTTTCAGCCAAGAAGAAAGTTAAATACATCGCTCAAAGAAACTATTCCTTGTACACGCTTGCTGCCAGCCTCAATGATAATAAGCCGCCGCACAGCTGGATCTGAGAGCATCTCCATAATCTCATAAAGGATATTTATACGCAGACATATCTGGCAGCGCCTTGGGCCAGTGTTGATGATGTTTGCTTCATGTGCTAGCTGGTGCATTATGCATACTTGTTTGGTCGGCTGCAATACTATTAGCTGCTGTCTATTTGCTACACCCACTTCTGCTACCCAAGCCCCTAATGGGATTGCATAAACTGGTTGTTGCAGAACTGGCACTACTCCAGGAGAGTATCTAAAATGCCTGCAAATATGTTTTAG